>KK351015.1:2944758-3021111 GCA_000671755.1 Glossina brevipalpis
ATATATATATATATATATATATATATATATATATATATATTTGAGAAAGTACCCATACGTATACCTCCGTGAGTATGTGTGTTAGTCGGTAAACACACTTTACTTCTCATTCTCGGCTACAGGAAGAAGTAACTTACACAATTTTACAGCTGACGTTGCTGTTAATTTATGATTTTTTCTCTCTCTGTATCCTCATGTATATGCAATGTAAACTTTATATACTAATGTGTAAGTTCACAAGTGCGTATGTGCATATGTAGGTATTGCATACAATAACAAAGTTTTGAATGCATAATAAGGATACTGTCAATGATACTGTCTCTCCATGTTTACACATAGAAAAACTCTGATGCAGACAAAAAAGAAATATGTTTGCGAGTGTATAAGAAGATATTATGTTGATACAACATAAACACCGTCATTATATTATAGTTGTCATTTTAAAGTTAACATTAACATGTGTTTTATATATCGTAGCAATGGAAAAGAATTACAAAATGTTTAATAAATTCTGGTGGAATATATGCTAAAAGGAAAAGTAATACGGACTATAACAACGATTAAAGAGAACCAACAGGTTTCACTCTAACGATGTAATGATTATTTACAGATATTTTCTGTGCTAATAAGATATGAAATAAAACTACGTTTTCGCAAATAAATTAAATTCTAATTCTTATATTATACCGAGCCGGCACGGTCGATCCTTTCTACTCTAGTGCCGATCCTAGAGTATAGCTAGCTTAATAAATTTGGAACATCTGCTTTGATTAATGAGTAACGAGCAAAAACTCCCTTCTTTTTTGTTAAAAACAGAGAAGTTATTAGTTTACGCTGTACCGTGGGCGTCACTTTTAGTCGAACTTGCCCATTTTCAATACCAACTCTCGTGCAAAAACCTTCAATGTTCTTGTCAAATTTTAGGCCGACATCTCAAATCTTTCGGCCGGAAGAACTTTAACTACAGACAACACAACAATGATCAGAGGGACACAAGGACAGACGTACTTGTGGACAGAGGAGTAGACGGTTATGGCTATATGGATTCCGAATTTGATACTAATCAAGAATATATATACTTCATAGTGCCTGTGTAACCGTCTCTTTGGTGTCACAAACATTTTGACAAAAAAAACTCACATTTCTTTACTCTACCATATCGTCTGGACATGTGGGTTTTTTAAGGGGTCGTGTATACAATATACTTGAAGTTTATTAGTAATGAGCAAAAAACCTAAGTTTTTTTACCGTGGGCCGATTCGCTCCACTTTAAATACCGCTTTCGTAATAGAAATGTAATGTTTTTGACGTATTTGAATGTTTTCATTTTTGCGAACAGAAGAATATCTACAGCAGACATCACTTAAACGGACAGACAAACAAGCTTAAGTCGGGTCAGAAATTAACACTGTTCGAGAATAGCTTTACTTTCCAGGTTATCTAAAACTACTTTCTAGGTGGTTCAAACGTTTTGACGAAATGAATATATCTCCATTCTTCGGTGAGTGGAGCATTGTGGGGGAATTTATTAAACATTTGCTTTAGTTCCATTTAAAGCATACATTTTCAGTTTATTATCTAAAAACTTCATTTAATTCCTTGAGAATATTAACATAAAACTAAGAAATAGTTTCTGCCATTCGCAATTGCTTAAAATAATTTTTATATTTACGTATTATTGGCAACGCTTCATTTTCAATTTAATAGAAAAGAAATCCTGCTTTTACTTACTTTGCTATATTTGTATGTGTTCTTTATTATTATTATTGCAGATATAACCAATTCACTAACCATGACTGAGGTAAAAATACCCAATCATATAATGCGTTTTAAGAGTGCTATACTTGGCTGCCGTTACAATCTCGATGGTGAATCTTTATATTCGGTAAAATGGTACAAAGATGGTCATGAATTTTATCGTTATGTACCACGAAATAAGCCACCGGGACAGGCGTTCCCATTGCCCGGCATAAACGTTGATGTAAGTAAATAAAACTTTTTAGCTTTAGCTCTGTAATACACATAACAAGTGAACGGCATCACCATCAGCAATATCTACATCACATCGTTATTATCACCACCAGAACAAGATTAAACTTGTACAAGCAGCAAACATTATATATTATTATACGCACCACATACATGCCATACATGCTAACGAAATGGTATGAATTTAAAACAGAATAGTAAATCTCAAAGAAAAGAAGTGGACATAAAAGGACGCATAACTGTTCTTAAGCAAAGTACTGTAATGAACATGTAATTTTTTTAAATAAATTTTAGAAGTAGTTATAAATGATATGTGGACATTTTATTCTCGTGGAATTAATTGTTTTAAAAATGGTACTTTATGTCCACCAACGCAACAAGGAAGCATATCAGATTTATCATTCTTAGTTGATATATGCATCTGAGACATTTAAGATGCTTGGTTTTAAACTTCGTAAAAATTAAGGTGTATATAGCCACGAGAAAAGCTTCTTCTTAAACGTGCATTTCTATGCGATAGATATATAAATGCAAGATATGGAGAAAGATATACAAACGCAATACACATTACGTTATGCGAATATATTATATTTCAAACATTTTCGCAATTTATGGACAAACCCTTACTCAATAAAATAAAACTACACGTATTAGGAGTAGTAGTGGTACATAGAGAATGTAATAACAGACTCCTTACGTTCAGCTCAAAAAACAAGCAGGAGAAATTTTTTGCTTCTAAGTTACATAAATCCGCAATTTTGTTGTGGAGGTTAAAAAAGCGTCGGTCTTTCCAATTGCTGCTCATATGACATGCTTTCACAACCTACTTTTTTATGGGCTTTTAGAAAGAAACTCTTCACTGTTGTCTAAAGATATGATAGTATTCGTAAATCTACTTAATGTAGAGGGGCCCATTCATCGACTGCTGTCAACTTATGCTTAAAATCTTTGCGCTTCAGTAGAAAACGCTGAGTATTTACTAGCACATTATCCTGTCTTGAATTAACACTTCGGAAATAACAACTTCGGAAGCATTGTGTTAATTTGCAAAAAAATCCTCAAAAGGGTTCCTATAATTACTTTTTTCTTCATTTCGAGGTCAAAAGCTTGGCAACAACCACAAAAATTTGCCTATATCTCAACATTTTGGGGTTAATCGTTTTCCATGGGAACAACATCGCTTTTCCTCATATGAAGACTTCCTCCTGAAATGCGTAGACGCTTCCGCCTCAGCAGCGTTTCTTCTTGGTCAGCGTCCAGCTTCGAGTATCACCTTCTTCGGACTACTAGTAAACGTATTCTACTGTTTTCCGACACAATTTTTAATATTTAATCGTTTTCTTAATTATGGATCTATCTGACTATAGTTTAAGTTTAACTTGCCCACAGTGATACGAAAAAAATTTGAGACTTATACTCTAAAGGGAATATATTATAATTTTATGTTTAATTTCCTAAACGAGGATGGTAGTTTATAATCTGCGAAAAAATAAATTTTTTCTCCCAACCATCGATATCAGCCCTCTTGGTCAATATTCAAACACTAAGGAACTGAAGATTTTAACAAAAAAATATTTAATAAAAAAATTGTAATTATCTCAAATGTGAAATACTCCCTTATAACTGATAAGCATTATATGTTATCTTACATTAATACTGGATCAATAAGATTTTTCTTTTGATAAATGAATCGGTGGAGAAAAATTTTTATTATTTTCTAACAAAGTGAACAAAAAACTTTGACTTCGTTTTTTAAATTATCGCGCAAGTGTCAACTCATTATTTAATAAAAATAAATGATAAAAGCTGTATTAAAGAAACTTTTTTGTAATTTTTTTTTTTTTATTAATAAAATCAAAGTTTGAAACAGTTTTTTTTCTCATCTTCTTCTGTTAACGTGAATTGACAACTAATAATAACAAAGCTTGGCGACATGATTATAATGCAATTCCCAAACTATTATAACAAGCACTTGAAGTTTCTAATATGTTTTATAATTCCCTCTTTCCGCTCAATGCACACTTTCGCCTCTCTAATAATGCACTATAGCAAGAATTACAGAAAATTTCTTGGTGCTTTCTTTTTGTTCTTGTTCTTAACTTTTACTTAACGAAGAAGTAAAGAAAAGATAAAAAGAAGACAAAAACCATCATAATAATAACTCAACCGCAAATATTTTACTAAAAATTGTATACAATTCAACTATAATAACTACACTTGAGACCGATTTTATGCAGTTTCTTCTCTACTCGGATTTTCCGTATATATACGACGTATATGTATGTGTGTACATAACCGTGTATATATGAAAAAAAAAATTCAGCATTAAAAAAGAACTTTCTTTAGAAAAAAGAAAACTATACCAACAAACGTGACTTTTACTATTGTTTTTCTCATATTCCATTCTTCAGCAGCAAAATCGTACCATGAAATGTTTTTGAGACTGAATTATGTGAAATTTTATCGTTATAGAAAACCAGCAATAACGCCAGAGACAAGTCTTTGAAAGACATTTTCATGACATTGTCATGAAGAGAACAATCGTAATGTACTTAACATATACAGTAAGAAGTATATGCTCTAAATGCAAGTGCATTTCTGTGTGCGTGTTTGCGCTTCTCTAATATTTACTAAAATCGTATTTATGATAACGAGCACTAGCAGTTAAGCATGGAGCAATATTATATATGTTAGAATGGATTTTCGGTGTTATTTAAATATTTTTAATAAGATATGCCTAAAAGTGCTTCGAAATATTTAGAATTGATAAAAACGCACACAAAAATACAAAAGTTTTATTCACTTTGTGAAAGGTCAAGCAAATGCGTGAAAACCGTAAAGTGATTTACTAATTAAACAGTTTTTATGACCTTATTATACAGGGTATATTAACCGGAAGGATCTTTCGATATATGCCTTTTTGTCTGCCCGTCTGATGTTTGTTCATGTTTGTGTTTTCAACCTACTGGTCGCAGTTTTGGGGAAATTTTGACGACATTTGGCACACTGGTTTAGTTTGATCCAAGGACGAATGCTATTGAAAATGGATTAGCTAGGATCACTTTTATGCACCACATAATGCCTTATTAAAGAAAATTCTTTATATAACAAAAAATTACAATTTTTAATGTTTCTCAACAAAAAGTGATGGAAAGTAATATTTTGGCGTATTGTATTCGAATACGACTGGGTATTCATAAACCGTCCGCGTCAATCCCATCCCTCAGCCCCTATTTTGAGGTTAATGTGAATGTATACGACGATACAAGATATAACATCTTTAATCTCTGAAAGTTCGTCACATGGGGCTTTGAAATTATGATGTCACATTACAGTCGAATGGGGCAGGGGTATGATAAACCGAATAAAAATATTTTTAATTCTCGAAAGTGGTCTACCGATTGCGAATGTTTTGGTCGGAGATCGAACCTGCAGATCGCATGCAATCCAACCCGAGACTCTTAATTCTTGGGCTGCGCAGCCATGATATTAGAGCCCCTGTTTTTAGGCAGAAGCTGAAATCGCTGTTCAATTTCATGGTAGAACATGGTAGAACATGAAATTGAACAGCAGTGTCTGCACACTGCTACCTCAGTGGAATGGCAAATAGAGGATTGCCATACTCACATGTACTAATCTGGCTATACAACAAAATCTCTTCAAACGAAAAAGACGGCATAATATACACTGAAATACCCGATGGCGACGCCATTTCATTCCATGTCGTACCGACCTTAGCACAGATGATGACATTGCAGAATTAATGATAATATGAACACATCCATACCCGGAAGGGATTAATTTGGATTAGCGTGTGGTACAAGCTTTTTACATAAAGCGGAATCAGTTTTTTTAAAAGCTAATTTGGCATGTTGAGACTAGGATTAATCGAATTAAGCTTGACTCCCTTATTAACTTGAAGGGTGATGAGGATCTTGCGGTAATTGAGAGATTAGACTCGTTTGACAAAATTAGTCCAAATCGTAGTTACGCCTGGAAATGTTAAGGTCACAGATGTCATTCTGAAAGGCGTTTGACCTATCAGAAGGTCCAAGTGGTATCAGCAAACTAGTGTCATCTAAGAAAGATTTGGTAAGTTGAAATTGCCAATTATAATTATCACGTCCGGCGGTTACAGACGCTAAATCCTTCCTGGCAACAGAAGGACAGGAAGCTGAAATATTTGCTACAGACCCAGCGGAGATGCATCTAGTGACTATAGAACAATTTGCACTTTGTTTCGTCCTGGCGGATTGTGAGTTAGAGAGGCGCGGAGGAGACGTACTATGGACCGCAATTTGTAGACAACACGTTAGTTGGAGAGACGTTTAGGGATGTTGAATTTTACAACTTAATTTCCGTAACGCTATTTTAAGCATTATTATTATCATTAAAAGTACTTGTAAACGTAGGGCCACTAGGCGGGGCAGACGTGTGGGAGGGCAACTTCCACAAGCAGCATCGCTGTACCGTTTAGAACGGTTGACGTCCTTGAAATTTGGTTTGTTAAACAATTACGCTGTTTATGAAAGGTATTGCAAGGAGTGTTGCAAAGTGTGCAAGAGTGAGCGCAAAGCCATGCTTTGATCTGCGAAAGGAAGGCGTAAAATTTAACAAAGCTGCTTGTTTTAATGTTGTTATTGTCATCGCTGTAGTGGAGACTGTAGTTGTAGATGTTGCTTTGTTGTTGCCGTTGAAATTGTTTTGTTATTGATATTGTTGTTGGTAAAGTGTTGAGACATACAGAATCATAAGCAACAGTTCGTAAAATCGCTTTGCAGTTATTTTTCCTTTCACCATTGGAAAGACAACGTGTTGCTCATGTTGCTATTATTTCTGTTAATTTTAACCAATTTATTGTTACTTTTATTGCTGTATCGATGATGTAAGTTGCCATTATGTTTCTATTTGCTTGTGTTCAGTTGCTATTGTTGTTTATGAGCTTCATGGAGCTTCTACCTCTTCAAATGCATTTATCCATCGCCTGCATTTTATTGTTCATAAAAACCTTCGAATCATCATACTTTTAAGACATTTCTTTTATTTGTAAAATTCAGCTGCCCACGGTTTTCTCTATATAGTCCCTATAACATTTATATATAACGCCCCTACTTATGCTACACCTTTTGTCTACAGTTACGCTTCGAGAGATGGAGTGCGTCTAAGGTATAGCAAACTTCATTCTATTTTTACATTAAGAATACATTGCACTTTATATTCAATGACAGTAGCCTTTTATCTTTACATTTTCTTCTCTGTATTCGTTCTGTAAGCAGACTCAGCCAAACGAATAAAAAGAAAGCGGGGAAGAACACAATGTAGTCAAAGAATAATTTTTGAAAATAGATTTAAAAGTAGGTCCAGCATGTGATCGACCCGAAAATTAATCGATCGTTCACTTTCCCAGCACAGTTTTTGATCTTAAGCGGAGATTTTTTAATTAATTGAACTTTCTCAACGCAGTCGATTTACGGCACATTTACAAGCGTGACCGCTAAAGAAAAAAAAAAAGGACTATTTATTTATTTATTTATTACTTATTTCTTGAGCACAGGGGAAAACATCGATCGTAGGCACATGGTTGACACAGGCAAATTGAGAAACTATTTTCTTATCTCATAAGAATCATGATTGGCTAAGTGAACCAGCTATTGATACGGCGAAAACAAAACGAAATCTACAAATTTATCAATTCAGAACATTCAGTCTAACATTTGTGGCTAACGCAATATGCTTTGCAATCTTTTGCGTATGTTTGAAAGCACAACCTAAAAGCAAAAGTTCAAGCAATAAAAACCGATCCCATGAGATCGACGCGAAATTAGATTAAAATCAGTTAATGTTAAGTCGCCGTCATGTTAAATTCATCGTTTAGATGTCGTCTTTAGAAGTTAAAGTGCTTCACGTGTGTGTGTGTGTGTGAAAATAATTTTTTTTATTTTGGCATAGAACACGGTCAACTAGATGGTATTTCAGCGTCTGGGTATTGAATGGCTTGTTCTATTCGATATCCAAATTGTTATTGATTAATACATGTTTCAACGTATGTTGTTTCACATTCTTTGATATATTTTTTCTTTTATATATTAACTGATTATTCCCATTTTAATAAAATAATCATTTTCGATAAATAAATTTTTTTTGTTTATGCACTGTCCAATACGTATATTTGAAAAAAACAACTTTAATTGTTTTGCTAAAGTAGGGAAGAATAAAGTTAGGAAAGCTAAAGGTGTTGGACGGACATATTACACGAGACGATCAATATGCGGACATCGGACGTAAAACGGACATTCAATGGGCGAGGCTTTTCTTTAGTTGTTCCTTTTTTATTTTTATTTAATTTAATTTCCAATGTCAGCCGACTTAGGCCGGAGCAAAAATAAATTAACCCGTACTTGCTTACGTTACACAAGTCCGTTGACATTGTTTTGAAACCTAGTGAAGCTGTTAATTATCTAACAGAATTTTTAGATATACTTGATCTGCCAGGGAAGCCACCAACCATGTTGGAATTAAAGGTCTGCGATTGATCATGTGGGAAACATAACTAACCAAAGCTTTGCACTGACACTCGGTTTGCAACAGACAAATTATAGAGCAACGTGCTAGAAGCAACAATTTTGAAGCGAGCTTTCGAAGTTGAAGGTGTCGTCGTTCCTCGCATAGCTTAGATTCCAAAGGATATACCATTTCAATTTAATAGATTGCAATCCCACATTCGGTTGGCATTTTCAAACTCCGTTAACAAACCTCAGCGGCTATCTCTAGAATTGTGCGGTTTGAATTTAGACATGTGTTCTTAAGTCGCAGAGTTCCGTGTTCTCATAAAAAGTAAGGAATACAGTTTAATTTCTCGCACTTTTTAGACGGAAACATGTGCACACTAATAAAACATTTGACAAGAATATTAATTTTTTTAAGTTCGGGTCTCTCAGTTCATATTTTGGGCCGCTTCCATGAAAAATAAGTTTTTACATTGAAGTAAAGTATAATTTTTACAATTTTATCATGAATGTATTAGGCGAAATGGTGTATGGCGTTATTGGGCAGTCTTCTTAAACTTAATTTTCAAGTAATTTTGATGAAAGATTTCCATTCGAAATCTGCTAAGCACTACAAATTGTTTATCATAAATTTTTTTTAGGATTTCCTAAAATACGTAGGCGTGAGATTGTAACTTCAATTTTTAAATGTGATATGTGTGTAGATTTTTAACTTTTCGCCCTATTCTACACGTCCTAGTATCGAAATTCTATATTTGTTAGTGTAAATGTCAATAAAAATATCAGTTTTCATTAATTCACTTTGCAAATCTCATAAAAGAGAAAGAAAATGAGTCGCTCATAGCAATTTGACAAAAAAATTAAGTGTACCACATGTGGACCTCATCCCCATAAGGATTTTCATGGAAAATAAGTCAAACTCTAATGTTTAACATTTTATGAACGAAATAGTTGAAGAGTAAGATGTTTGACGAAAAATTAATCTCGCTAAACTTGGACCACGTTAGTTCACATCTTAGGCTCCTGCTCTATAAAAGCTTCCTTGAAAAGACAGCGTTTACCTTGAAACAAGGTATAATTCTTGATACTTTTTTACGAAGGTATACGGGGAATGGCATTAGGCAAGGTGGCGTAAGGTTTTATCCGACTATAATGCTTTCACTTCTTCTTAATATAGCTGACAAGACGTATATAAAGAAACTGACGACGTAAAAAATTCGTAATCGTATAATTTCTTTCATTAAATAAATAAGTTTCAACAGACACACGAACATGTGAACACGACAGCCTGATTCTTCTATACATAAGCTGAGAATGAATATATATACTTTACGAGTGAATGACTTTGGAACGACTTTCCTTTTTAGTACCTATTTTCAACATTCTAACGGTATTTACATTGGTTCTTGCGCTCGTGCTAATTGTACAAGTATGAGTTGCATGTAACTTTAACACACCCGCCATTGATTTAAAAATTCATTTATATAATTTTAAAACCGCAAAACAAACAGCAAAACTTATTTCAACGCATTTCCAAAACATTTGTGTTTATCTAAATTTTTAGATTCTGTACAACTTTACACCACATCATTAATCATTACACAGCAGTAGAATAGCAAAACGTAGCTACTAAATCATGATTTTAAATTAAAATGAAATAAGTTAACAGAAATTAAATTAAAAAATAAAAACAAACACAAAGTTTACTTAACCTGCAGAGTAACCGAAATAAGCTTACATTTTTTTTTTTAACTTTTCATTACAGTTGCGCAACTCGTCAGATACCCAGGTAATGCTGCGACGCGTTACACTGCAATCAACCGGAGTCTATAAATGTGAGGTTTCCGGTGAGGCGCCCGCCTTTAATACAGTTTCCGAATCAGAAACTATGACAGTCGTAAGTAAGTATTAAAATGAATCTCTTTGCCTCCCTCTCCCTCTGAGATGTATACTGATGCACGCCATACGCATTCATACACATATATATATATATATAAGTATATATATATATGTATATATATATATATTCATACACCCGCAAGCAAACAGATATATGCAAAATTTTTTAATTGAATTATCACATACACGCATCTGTTATATTTACTCTCTGGACGTTTTTGCCATTGTTGTACGGTACGTGGTTATACATTTAATTGAATGCATTAAAAAACATGCTTGAGCAAACAAATTAATTACATTTTCTATGCATTGAATGCGGATAGTATGCAGAAATAGCTGCAAAATAATCACTTATGCATACAATATATACAGAAAAAAAATACAAACGCACAAACATATGAAACCGAACAGAGGAGAGAACATAAGCAAAAAAAGAAAAAAGAAATGTACTAAAACATCATTAAAATATTTCACTGCTAAAATCTAATTCATATATAACAATTCAAGCACAAGCAGACGCACTCATATATACATTGCAAATCCTTATATTGAATAGTAAATGTCCTAGATTTTATTTAATTCTTTCTCCTCTTTTTTGTTGCTTTTTGCTTTTACCACTTAACATGCGATTTATGTATATATGCATCCACACATAATAATTTTGTATTTATGTTCAGCCAAGTGCTCGGGTATTCGTTTGTGTGTAAGTTTGTACATGTACATTCGTTTGTTCGAAATAAATGACTGCGCGTATTGTATGTACTAAAGTAATTTTTTCCTTTATTTTTTTTCGTTTTGGATATTTGTGGATAAAATTTCGTTGCAGCCACAAAAAATATGGTTGCAATCAGAAATGCACATTCATGAAATTAGATTGCGTGCTTGTCACACTTACAGTTACATAAAGGCGCACGTAACCATACACATATCTGTTTACAAAAACGGGCTTTCTACGCACTTATACATATATATATAAATACAGATTGGTCTCCTCACCACGCATACTCGCATATAAAGGTGTTTTTATTATTATTATCATCATTATCGTCATCATCACTATTACCAGCAACCAACCAACAGACATTCCAACTAGCAAACTCCACAAAGTCTTATACAAAACCAGCATTTTGCTTATGCATGTATGACACATTTTACTTCATAAGCTTAGGCGATCGTAGATCGTAGCATCTTTAAATCCAACTGCATAATGTATGCAAAAACGATTTCGTACATAGGCACACAAAGGGGCGTAAGCATACGCCTCACACTTCTTTCTATCTCTGTGTGAGGTAGATTTCCTTCTGGCCTGCTTGTGATAGTGGTTTCTGACAAAAATAGTAAAAATAAAAAATTCGCACATTTTCATTGAAATTCAACAAAAGAAAATATTATGCAAAAAAGCAACACATTTGTACTCATATATATGACAAAAAATTGAGTATTCCCTTGTGTTTTGATTTCTTTGTTCGATATATTCTCTGGTAAACAAAGTTAAAATATTCCTTTACTACTATTATATATAGATTCTGTAGCAATTCTAGTTTTTAACTCGTCAGCAAGAAGGTAATCTTCATATTCTCTCAGTTAAAAATAGAGAGAGAGAGAGAGAAAGAGAAAGACAGAGACCACGATCCAACTTCTGGAAAATTCTTTCTCTTGCCAACATAGGAACATCGATACGATAAATTTATTTAGCGTCTCTTGACAATTTTGTTTGTTCGTTTGTATTTTTTAAGTAAAGATATTGACTTCGTCAGCCCTTTTGTAACACGGCGAATAATACGAAAGCTACGCTTGAAGTCAAAGAATGTGGTTCACTGTTTATTTCTCATTTGCAGTTGGATAAATAAAAAGCCGAAAGTTTGTCGACACTGTAAACGTGCTTATCGAGCATGTGTTATGTTATCAAAAGGTGCGGAGTTTAATTATCTTATTTTATTTTATCTGATCTTGTCTTTAAAAAAATTCTGATTATGAGCTTAAAAAGATAAAAGCGTACATTTTCAAAGTATGTAGTTATTTATTATGCCCAAAAACTGGCAAAAATTCCCCTGTTACATTGAAAATACCATAAGAGAAAGGCTATATTTTAATCATTCGAAATACATATAAGTCGAATCAAGACTATAAGAAATCATACATGAACTTAACATTGGCAGGATAATTTTTTAGATATTTTAACGAGGTTTCGAAAAGATATACTTTTTTTTTTATTCGATTCTCTCAACGGTTTATTTATTTTTATATATTAACAAGTATCTTAAGACCATTTCCATTTAATTTGACTGACTGTATGTAAACATTTCTGGAAAAATCAAGAAATAAGGGAAATTTCATCAATTAAACGTCACGATCACAATTAGCGAATCAATTGGCATGATAAGCATTTTCTCCATTAAGAGTTTTTTTTATAATAGTATAATAATAATAATTTTGTACTCATCCCGAACAAATAGTTATATCGTCTGTGTACCCATTAGAACGCTTATTATGCTTTAAGTCTGTCTATCTGCAAGAAATTCTCCTGACTGCAATAAATTAGCCAAAAAATTAGAGCATAAAATTCACAAGCTCGATTCGTTGCTAGTGAAGCCAGTCAATTCAGTCAGGTTTATCAACCAAAACACGCGGCCACTCTCACAAACGAAAGTGAGGAAAAGTAATACGGTTGTCATGTAAGTGCGATATAAGTTACTTATCAATTTTATTCTCTGAGCGCACTCGCTCCGTTTGGACAATAATTTCGAATAGATAAAGGCCCCAGAATTAATAAAGCATAATGGGAATTTTTTCAATTGTAGTAAGGTTTTTAAGGTTCGTTTTAGCTTTCATATATGTTTTATTTTTTGAAAACATTTTATGTAAATGAAAGACCCTATGTAAACTTGACTATTAGTTCAATTTGATTTGTTTCTTCAACATAACTTGCGTACCTACTCGTACTTGATTAAAGTTGGATTACACTCCTTAATCATAATCAAGGTTGTTATCTAAACTTTTATACAATTTTAAGTAAAAATTTATATTCTTTTATATTTATATTTTGTATGTCCCTTCTTTGTTATGTGGCATATGCTCTAAAAAATGTTTTATTTTTTGTAATGTTAATGTTGCTAAGATCCTATGTTGATTTCCCAGTTCTCTTAAGCGATTCATCATTTTTGTACTTTTGGTTTTCTGAATACCTCACTACAATTATTTATCTTTGCCTCCTTAGACCTTGAACGCTTTCGCTATAGAAAAATATAGAGTTTGATAAGGATGTATATTGTACCCCTCTTTATATCTTTGAACGTAACGTATACAAAACGCCCCACGCAAAAAATATAACAAATGTCAATGTGTCTTCCTATACCTCTTTTTGAACAACGGTTGCTATAAATTATGTTTTTAAAAAGCTTGGTTTGCAATTTTTTTCCGCTGACTTTAACAAATCCCTAAAGTATGATACGGATTCATCTAAAAACAAGGAACATGTTATTAATTGTCTTTTTGTATTTAGATTTCAAACACAAAAATATATTTTTCTCTCCCAAAGCTTATCAAAAATATATATTTGCATATATATAATTTGGTAATAAAATAAAAATCATAAAATCTAACAATTACCAATTATTTCTTAGTATTATACATGTGAAATAAATTTTAGTACCATCCAAAATTTAGTACAATTGAAGACAATTGCAGATAATTTTAGGCTTGTCAACTATTAGTACGAGACAACCATGGACTTTTCTCTTACTATTGTTATTTTCTTTCACTATATTCAGCTCTCTAGACGTAATCATCCGGTTACACACAACAAGCAGTTCAATAATATATTACAGTTTCTATATTTCACTTTTACTATGTATCTCTTCTTTTTATTATAATTAAATTCTTATATTAAGATCCTACCATTGTTATAAGACATTCCTTCGCTTTTAAAGGGTACCTTAAAGGCGCCTTAAGCGTAGCATTGCGTAAGAGTAACTTTTATATTTTTATATCTATTCACAAAGGATTTGCATGCAAATCTTAGATGGGCGTTACTGCTTACATGATAAATACATTCGCATATATTCCGTGTAATATTACTTCTTCCTCTTCTTCTATATCTTGTAGAACGCTACTGAATAGTAAACTAGGAAGGGAGATATTTTTCTTTTTTATATTTTGTGTGATTGCGATAGTATTTTAAAGGAAGATGTAATAAATTTTCAGAAATGTATTTTACATACCGCAGTGCGTAAAATGAGCACTACTTTGTGATTTGGTTTAGTGTACATATGGTGCAAATATATGTATACGTATATAACATAAATGCATTTACAAAGTGGATAAGATAACTATGTTGTAAGTTTTAATGAAAATGATAAAAAGTGTTATATAGAGAAACGTTTTAGATTAAAAAGAGCTCATATCACATATTCGCTCATTTGTAATTTAAAATCTATGTCTATAAATTCACTGATGTTAATTTAATTTTTGAAAGTAATTATTTATGACCTGTAAGAATAATTGGATAAACTGCTGAATCCATTTATGTTTTATGCACACCATTAGAGATATGCCGTCGCTATATATATATATATTATTATATATTAAGTTGTTGATGCTTTTAGCGTATTAGACAGAGTTTGACAAATCAAAAACACAAAAAAAGACATAAAACGTAAAGGGAAGGGCGATACACTTAGGTAACACATTACATTTAGCAAATGTTGGATATCGCGAAGTCCGCTCAATGTAACGCGAATGTAGTTCACCTTTTTTTTACGTTACATTTTTCTCTTACTTAAAATTGTTTTCTTACAAGCGAAAGCAATTACCTAATAAAGAAATAAAATGTTAAGCTCTTTTTGAAACGTAAACCGAAAGGAAGCACTCACAGTTTTTCAGTTTTTCCTTCAACAACAACAACAAATTAAAAGCATAAAAATAAAGAAATATGATATCGCTTTTTTACTTCCCTCTTGAATACGGCGACTTTAACAAAGTTTCATATTTTCACAAATTGCTTAATATGTAAAAATCATTTTTGTGGTTTTTGAATGTACACACATACAAAGCTCAATTTACCATTACTTATTCAAACCACTGAATCAATTTCTTTAACCCTTTGGCTATAAATTTCCGAAATAATAAGTAAAAGTACAAAAAAAAAGATAATCAAACAAGAGGAATCAACGTTGAAAACAGTAATGGTACAGATGAAGAGTAGGGAAACGGAGAGGAAAGAGATAGAAAATCTCTTGAGCATAATGATTCCAATGCTGAATTATTGATAATCCTTAATGCATGATTTTGCCTTAAGCATATGCATACATAAACTAACCGCAACGGTCTTATTTTTTGTTTTTATATATATATACTTTTTTTTGCATACATAGTTATAAAAGAATTGACAAGTCAACTAGGGAATACGAACATAAATGGATATTCATCTTTGCGTAGAAAAAACAAGAAAATGTTATATTATTTATATTATATAGGGCGTCCCAAAATTTACGAAAAATTTAAATTTGCCGCCATTTGTGCGGGGAAGTGTTGGCAACCAAAGAAAAAGGAAACAGTTTGACAGCTGACAGTTTAAAGTTAATAAAACTGGAGCATTACACAAGAGGACAACGGGTTTTCATTGTTGAACAACATTCTAAGAATAATAAAAGTTTGGCGGACACAGTTCTCAAATTTCATACAAAACATAATCGGAATACTCATTCAACTTCAATCGGGAACTCTCAAAATTGCCACATTTGGAGATCAGAAGAGCAACAAGTAATTTTCGAAAAACTAAAGGCATCCGCAACGCGGCACGGATTTTGGGTATATATTGAAAATCAGGCTGGTGAAGCAAAATAGTCATGGAAAATTCGATGAAAGAAAGTTCCAACTAAGCCTATGCAAATCTGTTACTATCCATCTTCTGCTTGCATACGATACTTAGTTCCAACTTCATGCACGACATATATTGATCGTATATCGTACTGTATATATTTTACAGATAAGTAATAATCGCGAGTTGATCAGACAAATGATTTGGCCAATAATATATATAATTTACGGGAGTTTTGAGGCATATTTCGGAGTCTTACAAACTAACGAGATCTACGATAGCGCTTATAATAAACTGCTCTTATCACGATAAATTATATTAGATTACTTAACCCTTCTGAAATCTTTTAATCTTAACAAAAAAAAATCTAACTGTATCAGCTGCTTTTTTGCAGCGTTTTCTAGCGACGGTCTCATTTGGTATAATTCGCAGAATATTATTTTATTCGCCCTTATCGTCGATATCACTAGTTCGTTTTGTCTACATTATGATTATATGCCTTTTGCCTATCATAATACATCAACGATTCATCATCTGCAACAAGTGACATTAGTTTCTTCACACAGGACTCGTTTTTTTCAAAAACTCGCAAGAATTACACTCTTCAGGCGGCCTACTTCTTACTGTTGCATAAAAAAGCTCTTTAATATTGAGAAATCACCATTTCAAAATTGCCAATAGACGAGATAACGCCATCTCTTAGAAAAAGTGATAAGGACTTATTTGAATATCTAACGAACGTGGAGTTTTACATTGTTGTAGGTATGACATGTGTGTTAGATTCGATCCACAAATAACATAACGACATATTGCGCAAAGTTTGTTTCCATTTACACCGTACAGTATTGCGATGCGTGACTTTGTTATTGGAAGCTGCCACGGCACCTTTCCAAAGCACAATTGCACTTGATTAGAACATATCGTTTTAGAGATGATGGTTCCGAAATTAATTCATAAAGGTTCTGATGTAATGATTGCTTATGACATTTGTACGTACATTCAATATTACATCGTCGTCTAGCCATAGTTAAATGATGCCACCGAACGACAATATTAATTAACCGAATATTTAAAATGCGTGTAACATAAATCTCGTCAAAATAAAAAAAATTGCAGTTTTTTTATTGATTTTTATGACTATGCTAGAAATGTGCTGTTTCTTTAACTCGAAATCATATTTATATGTCCTTCAATCTGATCTAGGTAATTTGATTGTATGGTACTCTTTTAATTTTATGAGACTAAACCTAAAAGATAGCAGAAACTATTATCCTCAACGAGGGATGCATTCGCTGCCAAGTATCTGTTTTAGGCCTCTCCATAAATAAAGCTAGGTCAGTGCTCAGCTTCTTTAAATACTGAGCTCGATTATCCATTCGATAAAAAATCTTAGAAAGACCGATACTTAAAGAAGCTTTTATGGCGTGGTCTTCCTTCCAAAGTTTGTTAGGTTGATTCAATCGAATCAATTCAGAAGCAATTCTTTCTTTTCGCCCTTAGATATTTGGGTTAGGATCCGTTAATCTCTTTGCCATCTTACGAAAACAGATCGGTACTTTTAAGTTCACCTTCTAGAGAACGCTAATTTATCCTTGGTGTTCTCTTTTTAGTTAAGTTAACAAACGGTGTATTAATCCGTTCTTTAGATTAGATAAACTTTAATATTCCCAACCGTTCTTCTAGAAACTTTACTTATTATCCAAAGTAGATATAACTATTCTTTCACTCGGGAACGGACTCTTTAAACACCACGAAACAAGTCTCTTTAATAGGCATGTCTTGCCTACGTCGTAACTTTTAATCTTTAAGACTTCGTATGATTAACTAATTGAACTTAATATGTTCATTACTATTGTTTTCAAACTTATCCATGTTTGTATCGTGATTTCCTCCTAATTTAAATTCATGCCGGCTGAGAGTATGTCTTTGTGCTCTTTCTCTTTTTTCTCTTATTTCATTATTTACTTCTTGTGCTCTATAAAAATGAAGGACTAATGGTAAGCATAAAATGTTTTAAGAGCGTACTTAATTCGAAACTTATCTTGTTGTAATTTTCATGTGTGTAGATAAACGTAAAAATAAATAAATTTGAGATAATAAACGTCTTCAAATTACTTATTTCACTTATTGTTATTACTTATTTCGTTGGAAGATGGGAGAATTTTGTTTATACTAAATCAATCTACGCTAAATTAAAAAATTGTTGTGAGCGAATGTGATTTAGATGACCCTTCAATCCATAAAATCAATTACATTTTTATAGTCATTGTTTTCTATGAAATAATTTATATATTTACGAATTTTATATTTGAGCCAATAAAGTCCCTATTTTTTCGTATTTCCCCTAAATTACGTTAAGGCGAAAGTTTAAAATATATTTTTACGATAAATTCATAAACTTACTGGTTTACTAAGCACTTAGATTTCCTGTAACAGCTTTTAACGTTCAAACCGGTATATTTTCCATTCTTCTTATACATGCATAGAATTTTTGCAATTTTTTATATAAGCGGAATCTAGGTCATAAAATACAAAAAAAAAAAAAACGAAGAAAAAATACAAAAAAAACTATAAATTTTATTTAATTTCAGCACTTTTCGTAAATGAAGTCATTTATTTACCGTTAATGGCTATATTTATGCCCAGTAAGCAGACACAGTTGCCTTTCAGCTTTCAAAATTAACTCTATTATAGCGCCCCCTGGGAAGACAAAAGCGCAAAATTGTTTGAAAACGTTTTTAACAGTCTACAAAAATTTGCATAATCTCTTTGAGTTACTACAGCAACTAAGCCATGCGGACAAACTCTTACATATGTGTGAAAAAAATATAAAATATGCAAACTATACTTAAACACCTGAGCAGCCGTATTTGGTGGCAGTTTAAGATGGTCTTACATTTTTTTATAAATCTTTGTTTATCGTTTAGGATAAGTTAAACGAAAAAAAGATGTAATTACACTTATTCGACATTGTACATATTACAAGTTCAGCCAAAATAGTTTCGTTAATTACTTTTAAAATAGGACATACCAGATGTAAAGCTCTCATACTTTCCACTAAGATTTCTCATGAAAGATTTTAAAATATTGCCATTCAGAACCTACTGTGCTGAATTCACGTTGCGAAATTTCGATAGCTATTTTGCCCGATTATAATAACCGATAGCACTTAATATTACGTAAAAACACTTTAATAATTTTCGTTAGCATTTCTAACACCGCGCGCGCGCGTATGAACGTATTTCATTAGAGAGAATTTCTGAGTCGATTTACTCATATTCTTCTATATATGCATTTATCCTTTTATTGTTGTTTTCTTTCTTTCTCTACGAATATTTAAAAAATATGTAATTGGTAGAGTTTTCATTTCGATTTATTGTATTGAATAGACTTGCAATTTTCCATGTTGAATCTTTCTGTATATTTCGTTTGTGACAATTTAACTCTTCGTTCATGTTGCTGAAACTCTATCTCTAGGTAATTCTTAAGTTTGCCTAAATCTTTCATTTCAAATTATTCGGCAGGCAATTCTTTCAAAAGAATTGAATCGTTCGATTTGTTGTATGCTATTATCAGATCGCCAACTTAAACGAATAGTAGAATGGGATTTTCTCCCTCTTTCATATCTATGCATGAACCCGCAGCTAACGGATGTAAATCTAACATTTTGATTTTTCGTCCAGCTTCTTGTACCGTTGTCCACCTGACTGTTTTAATCCGTACAAAATCTTTGGATCAAGTACTTTTCTTTCCTTCACTTCAATATTGCGTTTTTCTCTTCAAGACTATTTACAAGACCTTAAGGAAGTTTAATAATGATTGATCCGTTTAAATAAACACTGATAAAATCTAATTGATGGACTGTTAATTTCAATTTATTAGATGGGCATATCGTAGATAGCCGATGTATGAGTTAGAAGTGCGAATGGTCCTTTCTAATCTTTGTCAAATTACTGCCTGAAGCCTCTCTCAACTATTCGGAGATTTCGACATTCAACCGGACCGTCTAGTTTCTATATTTGGTATTCTTGGAGAATGTGGTTTGTCTCGTTTGTATACGCTACTCTTACTTTCATCTTCATTAGCATCCGCTACGGGACTAGAACCGAGTTCTTCTTCATATATATCGATTTCAAAACTATTCGGTTCATTTTCTTCAAAATCTTCATATATTTTATCACATAGAAAACGTTTTGTAAATTTTACGGCTCGGCTCTTACCAACCTTCCGTCATTTCGGATTTCATAAAAAATAGGCTTTTGAATTTATACAGTATCCTACAAAAATACAGCACCAGAACACAAGATTCGTTAAGGGAGAATAAAACTATCATATCACTCAAATGAAAACTATCGACAAAACGATATCGTTAATTGATTATCATTTTACGCTATTGGTACTCTGCATTGAGTTTATTATACTTCTGTCACATATCTCTATTTGAGTATATTGTTTTTCTTTAGTTTACATTGACTCAATTTGAGAATAATGGTTCGACAATTTTTACACTCCTCATATAACGCCCTATCTTGCAAAGGAGGCATGGAAAGGATTTATATGTTTGTGGAATATATGGTTTATACAGGACAATTTTTTAATCACCTCTTGGTCTTTTTAATCACAACTTAGTATTCTTATATTAAACGCTCTTATGTTATACGTTCATATGCACGAAAGGATTATAGTAAACAGCTCTTCAAACGAAATTTTAACCTTGATGTTGTGTGCTTAGCATTATCGTTTCTAAGAAGTAGATTAAATTAAAATGAGAAGCAATTACTGCTGATTTCTTCCTAAGAGATATGTGTAACACAATCTCATTTATGAGAATTAAGTAAAAACTATGCTGCTGCGATTTGCTTGGAAAGTCCAAATATTCAAACAGGAAGAAGTATACACCTCATTATTTACTGTTGAACTTGAAACAGTGAAGAAGAACTTAATGAAATTAATTGAGAGAAACACATGGATAAATAAAGTAATTTGCCTTTAATTTTATTCACCATTGAACTGCAATTGAATGCTTGGTTGAGTTTGGTTTCTTAAAAATTGTGGCTTGTTAACCGTTTAAAAGTTTTCTGAACGAACGAGAACTGTATGCCATTCAACACTACTACTCATAAAATTTTTAAAAATCTTAACAAGTTCTTACGTCTTGTATATTATTGTCTTCCTTTTTCTAGCTTTACTATTTATTTGTTTCTGTTTTATTTTAATGCACTTCTTAGTGGTTTCTTTGTAAAAAAAAATGTAAAAAGCAAAGAAACCTAAAATAATCTTAATAAACTTAAATTTGTATGTGAATGAACAAAGTCCTATGTGTGTTTTTAACGTAAGTGCAAGTAATTGTTAAGCACTAGAAAAATGTAAAACTAAGTAAATGCTTATGTATGAACAAAATGTATAAGCGAAAATTAACTGTTGAAAAGGAGATGAAAGGTAAAGAATTTAAAGGGATTGATGTAATCTGACCGTTCCACTCCGTTTACAACATGCAGCCTTAAATTATAAGCCACTTTAATTAAGTGCATTCCTCTACCCACTTGATGTTGTCGGAGTTTTCAAGTTTGATCAAGTTTAAAGGATTTAGATTTCAATGCGAAACTTCAAAATATATATTCTCTAACTTATCTACTAATGTCGATTAAATATTTTGTATAAAAATTTATCATCTGCAAGTTTAATTGGCCAGTTGACGGAAAACTTTTAAGTCTGTTCATATTTGCGTCCCATGATGGGTATCCAAGATTCGGTTGAAACAACTTTTCTACTTCTTGTTATTTTTGCTCTCTGTAAGTCAAGGGCTGTAAAATCTACGAAAAACGAACGTATGAAACCATTAGTTAAATGCACTGGCTGACTGACTTAACAACTGAAAATCTGACTGGCTCTGTGCACCTTCTCGCCAGAAACTCGCTTTCAAACTTTTATTACAAACCTACTTTCAAAGGTAACGTTTTATTTTTATTTATTTATTTATTATTTTTTTTCTTTTTTTTTTTTTTGAGGAAAACTAAAAGGAAGGGCCCTTCTTACATTTAGTCATTAAAGATTAGCGAGAAATCATTTTAAAATAAAGTATACGAAATGATACAAAAGAAGTAAGTAATCCTTCGGTTAATCAATGTTCATGTAAAGCTTTCTTTTAATAGCAATTTTTTATATATATAGATATTTATTAGTGCCATTAAAACATCATATATTGCTTTCAGCAAATGGAGCAAATGTTGCTCAATTCATCACGTTTTTAATTTAAAATGAGGTAATCCTTTTTAAGTCCCGTTAATGAGATTAAAAAGTGAAGGAAAAAACAGGACATTTTATGCCTCTTGTGTATGTGTGTATATAGATTAATACTTCACAGGAATTATCTGAAATATTTTAATAGGTCAACAAAGAACCTGCAAATAATTCATAATGTTTCGCGTGAATATAATCATTTGTATTTACATATAAATGCATACGTTAATACTGCATGTCTGAGTTAATTTACATATAATTTAAATCATTTCTTGGAAAGAAGTATATTCCATTTTAAAAAGCCACATCAATACAAAATTTAGCACTTTTTTCGTAAATATTACAAGACATAAGATAGGAACAAGAGAAAAATTATAATAAAACTTGTTAAGACCATTGCTAACTAATTGTATCGGATATTTCGTCATCTACAAGCAAATAATAAGCTTACGTATTGTTAAAACTATCTGAAAAGGTCATAGGATAGACTAAAACTTTATAATTGACAACAATATTCAACATTATTGCTCTCAAGCACTTAAATGCGGTTTTTAAAACTTCTTCGTTGGATAAACGGCAACTGATTAATGGAAATTTTACGATGCAGAAAAATTACTTTTCAATTAAAAGAGTTTTGTGTGATTGTGGATGAGTTAAAAGGCATTAACGTCTTCATTGCCGAAGATCTCCTCTACATATTTGTAATATGCAGTCTATCATATGAAATGGATATCTTCATTGCCGTCATTGAAAGCCGGGAGCCTTGAAAGGTAAAATTCTGGAGGAGGAATTACGTCAGAGGTAATGTCTGAAATACACAAATCGAAAGTATATTTCATATAAATATACGCTATAAATATAAAGCTGACCGACAAAGTAATATTAAGTGTTTTCGGTACAATAAGTAAAGACATGTTCAGTGACAACCGAAAATGTCTTGCAATTTTTTCAGTGAATCGGTATTGAATGTTTGTTACAGGGTTCGTAACAAAAATGAAAATATGTGAATTCTCGATAACAGAGCGTCATCACGAATGTGTAAACATTTATCTCTATCTTCACATATGGGACCTAAAACGTTGAATATTTTTCTCGCATCTGGAGACAAAGTAGTCGTGAAAGATATAGGAACTATTAAAATAAAATAGCGTTTACACATATTTTTCCATGTGGATATAGAAAAAAGACCAAATAATGTGATCATGGAGGCTAATATTATAAAGCCAATGATGTATTTGTTGATATAAATTATATCGTAGAAGAAGAAAAATAGAAACAAACAAATGAATGTAACACCCTTTGAGAAATAATCCTGAACTAATAAGAAGTCTATCCAGAGGTTGACCAGAAAGTGTATGCTACTCAAAGTGGTACAGAAATGCTGAGATTTGTTATTGAGAATACAAAAACCCTGTATCACGCATTAAAACCGGACAGTATTGAAGAGCTAATAAATAAACTTAAAACAAAAACCATCGGATGCAAGTGGGCATTCCACTTGCTCATCAGAAGCTTTATGAATGAAATGTGTTTCAATGAATACCTGGAAAAAGATTGCACAATATGCTGTGATAGCCGGGGAATTTAGTTTTTGCTAAAGAACCCTACACTACACAAACGAAGTAAGCATATAGACATATGGTTGCTTATATAAAAGATCTACAGAATGAAGATGTTGTTGATGTACAGTACATAGAGAGTATACCTAACAAGACGGATTTCTTAACAGCATTAGTAATAAAAGAAAATCAGCTAAGCTGCTATAAATTTTTAAACATTAAGTTTTACAATTTTTCTATTTATTTAACGTTATTTTACGCACTTGGTTTGGAGGCGGATCTTGTTAGGCGCAATATTTCTTTTCTTTTTACATCAACTATTTTTTATTTAGTCGTTTCAATTCTCTGAAGAAAGTAAATATTTTCTTATGAAAGAAAAGACTGACATACATGGCACACATTAACGTGGCGTTCAAAACAATTGCTTTTTATACCCACCACAGAGGGTGAAGGTATATTCATTTTATAATTTTGTTTGTAATGGCCAGAATAAAACATCAAAGATCGTACAAAGTATATATATATTCTTGATCAACATCAAATTTAAAATCGATTTAAGCATATCTTTTTTCCTGTCTGAAAGTTCTTTCACTTATGATAATATTGAAAAAGGGCCAAGTCGATCACGGGCCATGTCCACTGTACAAAATAAGGCGTCTGTTTTGCTCATTGCTCATAGAATGCAAAATAAAAATATTCACGGTAATCCATAAAAATAGAAAAAAATCGGCGCCCGCCTATTAAGATTCAGCTTTTTTCTTTTGCTAAGATAAAGGTGTCGTGTATAAATAATTCGGGACAGCCGAATATAATTTTCTTACCTGTTTAAGTTCAATAACATACCTCTTTACAACTAGAAAGCTTTCTAATGACATCAATTTAATGCAAACTATAAATTATGTCTTTTTTTTGCACTATCACTTTTAAATAACCTAAGGTGATTTAATTTATTATTTACAAAACACTTTAACTAATTAATAGCGTGTTCACTCAATAATTTCATTATAGTGACACCACAACGTGGCCCACGGATAACCGGCGGACAATCGCGTTATCAAATTGGTGATGTTGTCAGGGTGAATTGCACCTCGTATCCTTCGAAGCCAGTTTGTCACTTAAGCTGGCTTATTAACGGAGAACCAGCAAATCGTTCGTATCTCAAATATTATGATAACATTGTATACGGCCGCGAAGGTCTAGAAGTCGCTATATTGGGCTTAGAATTTCGAGTTAGAGGTTATCATTTTAAAAATGGTGATATGAAATTAAAGGTAAAGATAGAGTCGAAGGAAATAATAAAAATTAAATATTTTCTATTTTCCTTTTAACTCACAGTGCGTGGCCAAAATTTCTTCACTATATTTCCAAAGTCGTGAAGAAAGCGTAGAATCGGATCGTCCTCAACGTGCCCCTGCTTTGGAATCACGCGAAACAGTAGCTGCCAATCCCAGAGCTCATGGTAAAGTTTCCAAAACATGTTTTTTTGTATTTTGTTTTGTCAAATTAATGTCACTCTTACAGGTTCATCAAATACCGGAAATTTACTGCAAATTTCTAATTATCAGTTGTTAATAATTATATATTTAATGCTGACAAGTAGTGGGAAATTCTTCATGTATTTACCTAGATAACTACATTAATACTAATATAAAGTAGATGAAGAAAAATATAAAAAAAAAGTTCAATTTTATATGAATAGAAAAAATAAATGTCAGGTGAATTAATTGAAAACACTTTTGAGTAAAATGGAATTGGAAAAAGATGGAAACACACAGACACACAAATGGCATTAAACCATTTAAACGGAACATATCCTATGCCAAAAACTTCTAATAAACTTCTCAACCAAACTTTAATTGTATATAGACAACATATTTGTTTCTTCTTCTTTTTCTTCTTTCTCTTTCAACAGAACATTTTGTTAAGCCTTTAAGTCTAGAATGATTGAAAATTTTACAATGTATCATGTTAAGCTCTAGCCTAATTAATTAACTTTAAGAAAATGCAAGATATAAAAACGTCAAAAAATAAAATATAATTCTTAGATTTTAAGTGTTTTGAAATTGTAACGAGTAAGAAAATAAGATTCGTTCCAGTGTGAGTCTTGAATACCCACCACTTCAATATTTGCTATAAGTGAAAAATTAATTGTGAAAATGTTATTTGGCCAGTTCCTAACAACCAGCATCCTTTCAAAATATTTTACTTATCATATCAAGTCAGGTCCGCATTTTGCACTGAAAAAAAAACCTATAAATAAATTTTGTTAATCGCCTGAAATTTTATAAACTATGCAGCATTTATGAAGCAGTGGTGGGTATTGAAATTGAAAGTTCAGACTTGAAGATACCAAAGAATATAAATCTACCAAGAAATTAAGCTAAACACTTTTTTTAAATTTTACTTCAAATTCCTTTTAGATTTATATCCGTCTATTGTTTCTGTTCTATAATGAGATGCACGCAAGCTTCGTAAATTGAAAAATTGTCATTAACACAGGAAGTCGAATTACTTCCAATAGGAAGCAATATAATTGAACTGAATCTCTATACTCTTACAACATATCTCTCTTGCTTTTGTGAATAACCGGATGGCATTTTAGAGCAAAGCTCTTTCTAATTTGGAGTGTATCAACTGATCAATCGATATATATACACAGACTCGGTAAATATTTATACCAAGTTTCAAATCGATGTCCGCTACAAATAACTAGTTAGTCCGTTTTTTTGCCACTGCAAACTTACCTCTACAGAGATCACCCCTATTTCTAATATTTTTTGCGAGTATAAGACTAGAACATACAAATTCATTTTCAGCTTTCTATATAAGGTTTCGTGACAGTAACGTTTTGCACCGACATTTGGTATACAAGAGCTGCACAAGCGAATAAAGCGAAATCTTCTCAGAATTTTTCGCTTGCTCGCCTAATATTTACTTCTGTGACAAACCGAAACCTTACGTAATCTATCTCGATGAATACAAAGTTAACCAAAATATAGTAAACCTGGACTTTTTAATACACGCTTCTTGTTTTTAAAATTAAATTTAAGAAAGAAATGCTTTCTAAAAACAAATCTCAGTTCCATTGCAAGAAGATTATTCTATAAATACTTTTAAGAATTAAATTTCAAGCTTCAGATTTTAGACAACTTTGAGTAAATTGAAATGATTCTAAAATCGAATTTAATAATAGCAGGAAATCGCATTGATTTTCTTAACCATGAAACAATTTTAATGGCGAGACGACATATGATCGAAAATTTATAATCTTTAGTACCAGAATGATGAAAGGTCTGCCTCCATTCTTTATTTATGTATAGCATTTTATTTCTGAAACTTACGAAATCTAAACGTCAGTAGCAACGGAAGCATTAAAGAAGTCAATATCGATCTTTCTGTACACGGTATTGAAGAATATATAGTTTCTTTATTTTCGAAGTAGTATTTACAATCTGAGTTGTTTCTGCAATTACTTAAAAAGAACTTATTTCTCTAATGCTTGTTTGACTGGAATATCATCATTTTACTCTCAACGTACACTATCAGTATGGATCTATCAGTATACAACTAACTATTAGTATGCAACTGCCCATTACAACTCTTTAATTAATTTAAAAGATTTTGTAGTTCATTCATGTGTTAGAAGTTCTGATCGCCTAATATTAAATGTAACGCTTGGCGAGAAAGAATTCCAACTGTGGTCTCTAGCTCGCACTACCAGCTGGCATAGGTTATTAATATATATATTATTTATACAATATTTTTAGTGGTAGTTATACGCACAGGAAGTATTGTCGATTTTTATTTAATGATCTAAAATTAATAATGGACGAAAGTAAAACGATAAAGCAGTAAAAACAAGGAAATTTAAATACATATATATGCACGTACCGTGGCGTGGTTGTAATCAAAAACGTCGTTTTTGCTTACATATAAGGACAAGCTTAAAAGGAAAAAATGTTTTTATTATAAAAGAATAATTTTGAAGCTTCAATACTTCCAAGAGCAGAAACAAACAAAAATGGATCTGAAATAAAACTAAAGAAAGCAGTAACTTATTTAATGCTTTTATAAGAGATTTCAAGAAACGCAGGTTTACGATATTAATGGTTTCTAGTTTAACAGTTTAGTTTGATGCTTGTTAAGAATTATAGTCTAAATTCGTATAGCCTGCGCGTGGTACGATGTGCACACACTGAGAGGCACAATTTAAAAAAGTATGGAGCTTCTAGTATATTATATTCATATTGCATATGAATTTTCTTTCAAACATGAAATGTTTTATATAGCAATTTATCTTTAGAGCCTGCACCACTTGTGTGTGGCATGACAGCATAATAAGCTTATTTGAAAGCAGCAAATATGCGTCGACTTGAGGTAGATCTATTTTATTATATTAATTCATTCCGAGCCAGGTTCTGAGTTCTTTTAACCACCTCTATACACTTGTCTGTCCGATGTATCCAAAAGTATGTTTCTTTGCAATGAGCGGTCGCCAATATTGAAATATTTTTATTTTACTCGGCAAGGTTTTGGGCTGACAACGAACCATATTATAAATAGTTTGGATCGACATATTTTTAAAATTGCTTTTTATGATGCAAAAATGGTATGGAATAGTCGTCCTGGGTCGGCTTATACTTAAATATATTATTGTTTTTAACATTTCGGTTTGAATTAAAACTAATTTGCATATAATAAGTAAAAAGTTACAGCCTTTTAAGTAACAAAGCGTAACAAGCGTATGATTCATAATACATAAAATTATTCAATTATATTTTGATATGCCAGCAGACTTTTGAAAAACAGAGGAATACCGTCCAATTGTTGTGACCCTATTGTTATGTCAAAGGTTTAGCTTAATTTCTTATCTGATCCCTAAATAGAGAAACGTAATTGTTTGTTAAATAAAGAAATATATGCCAAATAAATCATTCAAAATATTTATGTAAATATGTACGTACACTTAAATAATAAACAATCTAAGTAAAAAAAAAAGTAAAGAAAAAATTTGAAACTATTGTTAAATGTTAAGCTTTTGCATGAATCTCATAAACATACAACTTTTAGGTTAAATAAATGCAAAGGTAATTGATAAGCAGAACTCGTCAGTGTTGTATTGTATAATTGTCCTCACTTTCTATCTATTTATCTTTCATTCTCTCTTAGCGTAAATCGAAGAAAAATAGAAGATAAAAAATTTCCAGTGCATAATTCAATAGTAATGAACTAAGAAAATCTCTCCTTGAAACGGTTTTAGACTACTACCTACATATACATTGCATACCTACATATACACATAAACATAACTTATAACTTATTACATAAATTGATGAACTCATTTTTTATTATTATTTTTGAAAAACGTTTTGTATGATATTTAAATAACATTCAATTGGAAATATTTTATAGAAGAAATGGAACAGAAAAATAAGAAATTTCAAATAAATTTAAGAAGAAGAACAAAAGAAAAATTAAGAGTGGTTTCATTTGTAAGCAAACGTTTCAATGTTGGAACTTAAACTGTGATGCGAGCGTGGGTTAAGTTTTTCACCGCCATCGCCTAACTCAACGCGTCACATAAATATAGAAAAATTGTGTTATGTAAAAAAGACCGTTACCAAAAATTCGTCAATTATTACCACTTGTCTGCCAGTCCATTACGGTTAATCGTCTGTCATCTTTCATGTGTCTGTCCATTACAACTTTGTTACATATATACCACCATATGTCACTCTCACAACTCTCATACCTCATTCTTCCATGTCTCTTCATTCTATTCCAGTAGCAAAATATAAATTATTAATCAAATATATTTACCATGACTTTAGTCCTTAACAACGAAAAGCCACCGATGATCATGACTCTCTACGTCTTCCTAAATGGCTCTCCTTTAAACACAGTATTCGCATTTCACCACTTCCAAATCAATTAGTCCAGCGAAAACAAAGGCCAAGCTTGAGACTGCTTTTATTATTTTTTTATTTTATGTTTACATTTTAAGTGATTTAAGGAACAAAGTCTTTACTTTTTTCTTTTGTGTTCGTTACCTTGACAATATGATTCCTCTTACAGTAGAGTTCAGGAAAAATATAATGTGTAAACTATCTTACTAACTATAAAAATAATTTAAAACACTATAATTTGTTCTTCTTATTTTCCTTGCGTTGTTTCGTTTGCTTCTTTTTTTTACTTATAGTTTTTACTTAATTATTTACACAAAAAAATATTAAGAATTATTCAATAATTTATTTTTTTACAATTATTTGCAACCGTAGGCACAAAAAGACTTTGAATTAAAATTAAATATCTCATCACCACGCACAAAGGCTTATTACATTAGGAGAAGTCTTGCTACTTAGCTAAGTGATTGTTGGCCTTACTTAAAGCAAAACTTACCCCACTCATACAGATGAACAGCAATACTTTTCTCTCTCAACATTTCTCTCTCTTATCATCATCCTTTTTGCTTGTTATTTGAGGATAGCAAAAGAAATACTGGTGTGAAGTAAGCTCACACTTGTTTGGACCAAATTTTTGTCTTTGCTAAAATCAGGGTGGGTACGAGTCTTTGCTAAAGTAATTATTAATAAAGCGGCATGGAAAAATAAATAAAATGTTTGCAAAAACTAAACAAAAATACAAAACGCAAACATAAATGAAAAACTAAATCATCCCTTATGTTATAAAAAACAGAAAAAAAAATTATTGTTACTATTCATCATGAACAGTGCGCTTGTAGTTGGACAAAAATTCCAATGTACAAACCGCGTTATAAAAACCTTGAAAGAAATAATACATCACGAGTTTTTTGATAAATGTTAAAGGGCTCTAAAAGCTTTCAGAAAAACGTAACATCGTCATCCGAGGTAGGGCACATCATAGTCAAAAGTGGCCAGAAAAGCTGTTTCCTATATGTTTATCTGTCCAGCTTAAAGATTAAAGACTGCTAAGTAAGCAAGTGCTTTTTCTTTCATTACTAAGGAAATATATGACGCAATGTATGGACGGGTTTAAAAGATTATGAAATTCTTCTCACATGGAATTCATATTTGATCAGAAGGATAGCCAGATAAGGCTGGATTAAAATTTATTTTATAAAATTTTTGGTTTTTCTTTTTTATATCAATTTTACTTCAAGACCTTTTGAAATTTAATTACAAACGCATTAGGATGATTGCTCCCTTTCCTAATTAAAAGAAATGGATGATAGTAATAGATGTGACAATCGACGACATCTTATCAATCAATACCACCAATGGTGGATTTTATATGTGTTACGCGTAATGTTACAAGAAAGGATTGCTCATGCTTACGAATACTTTTGTTCTTCTCTCGCGCACGTTTTTCTTACGCATATAAACCTAGTGATAGAGTACTTATTGATTTCTACTTCTATTCTATTCTAACACTAAACATGGCTGCGTGCGAAATGACCATTTGTCAGCGTATCACCTACGTTATCGCAAACATTGTTGTCGAAAATATATTTTCGAGTTTTTTAATTCGTTTATACGAAATTTCACATTTGTTTCTACATCTAGAGAAAAAGGGAAAGAGAATATCGGATATAAATATGTAACGGTCACCTGCGTACTTTTATATCTTTCACGCAATATAATATCCATATATGCAATGTTTAAGAAGAGTGTGTATAAACTTTATGCTGGCTTGTGTAATATGATTTTTTCATTGCGCAATATAAAGAGCATGTGTTTTATTAAGTATTGGATATACTTCTTATAAGCATTTGTAGCAATAAATTTTTTTGAAGTGTTGACATGTTTTGGTAGACTGTACTGCTGTTGAAGGGATTTATGAAATTAAAGCAAAAATGTGCCGAAATCTATTTCTATATTCTATTCTAAAATCAAAAAGAATTTATGATAAGCGTAGGCGATCACTAACGTACATGTGCACGCCAGCAATGTCTGGTTTAAGAATAAACGTATGAATTACATATTTGAGGTTATCAAGCAATGTCAATATTTGACCAAACTGTATTTACCTTTTGTTGCCAATGACGAGTTACTTGAAGTAAATACTTCAAACGACTTCAGATATTGGATACGCCGGTGCAGACAGATATTACTGAAATTGGTATTGATTGTCTCATGGTTGACATTTAGAAAAGAAAATCTGCTTCTCTTATACAGGATTCGTTTTGAAAAATTGATTTAATGTTGGAATTTAGTAAATGCTCTCGTTTGTGGAACGGACTTTCAAATTCGTTTACGGTAATATAAAAATTGATTTCAATTGTAAGCTAAAATATTTATACTGCATGGACATAGCTAACGAAACATTACGCACGATAGCGAAAGTTTGTTCTCATCTGGAGTCTCTGTAACTCGAACATGCCAAAACCCATTCGTTCGTATGTACTTCATTCGCATTTTTTACGCAAATTGAAAGTTTACAAACTTTCATGTGCAGAGCTTCTAAAATTGTTAGAAAGTATTGGCCACAACCTAAATCTCAATTGCCAGGGATTAAGGATAACGGAGAATGAGTATTGCGCCGTTTAGCTTATATATGCCTTATTAATTATTAAGTATTAATTGATTTGAATTATTATATAAAGATTCATTGAAAGTTATGTAGGTTCTAATCTTTCCTGGTCGCTATTATATATTGCGTGCGATATTGCGTGCAGCAAACCGGGAAAAATTTTAGTCTATGCGAAAGCTGTAATTCGCTATCGTTGTACACCTTTTTCCAGCCATTCCAGCATCCGTAGAGTTTTTCATTACCACCGAATTATCAATGCCAGGCATCCATTCGCAAACCCAATGTGCTTATTTTATGAAATGATGGATTCTTGCAATCTGTTTGATTATGTAGCAACATAATCAGACTTTTCGATAACGCTTATTGATACGCTATCTCAGTTAATAAGTCTCATAAGAAATTTACAAATCAACATAATTTTAATAGTACGCACATATGACACCTATGTTTTAAAAACCTTAACTTTCTATCTCAGTGCTGCTATATATTTGTTCAAAGTACATATATTAAAATTTTACTACTGGCAATACCATTCGATAATTTTTGGCTTTTTATTTCGATTTTTCCCTCGCAGTGGACGTCGATGTTAATGGTTGAAAAAAAAAACGAAACAGAATTACTTGTTGGTAATGGAGTAATATGTAGGGAAGGAATGAACAAAATAACATGAAAGATGTATTATGGTATTGAGAAATTAATTCATTCTTCGTTTGCTTTTTTTTGTTGACATTTTTGTGTAATATTAAAGAGTAGCTTATCTTGATTGCAATGATAACACAGATTCTCTACAATTTTCCACAACGAATAAATTATGTTATTTCGGGAATAGAAAGTTAATTTATTTTCGTCTATATGTTTACGTCTTCGCGCGAAACACCATGCAAACCGTTATTCATTGATAGTCCTGCTATTCTTAACAACGCTTTTTTTAAGTAAATTAAAGTCTGAGGGTTGCATTGCATTTCTGGTCAAGAAGTTTTGCAAATTTAAGTCAGTTACTGTAGCCGATCGCATAATTGGGGGCATTGTTTACCTCTTCATATTTTCAAGTCATCAAGAATATAAATATAAATAATATTAAATTAATAATTCTAATTCTATAAATTTAAAACGTAGAAATCACAGAAAACCTATTTGTAAGCCCATTTTTGTGTATTGTGGAACTTGAAGAAGGATATGAATGATAGGAATGATTTAATACAAAACGGAAACTGTACATAGAAATAAGACGGAGTTTTTGTTTAGAATTATATCTTGGTTGTTGGTATGAATATGCAAGAATGCGATTATAGCACCATAAGTAACAAACATTACCTATAAAGTCAAAAACAGAACTGCTAGAACATATATAAAAGGTGTGTGAATTTGCTTGCCTGTGTTATTAGTTAAAACAGACGAAATGAAAATATAGAGGGCTTCTAATTATTATCCATCTAGACGAAAGGAATCAATATGAGGAGTAAATGTACAAAGTTGATGATAATGTACGATTTTTATGCGTGGGTGTGTTAATGTCATAGAAATGCTTGTGTGTGTTTGAGCTAAACATTTTTTTACAAAATTTAACCGTTTAGATAAAATTTTTCAGAAAATCACTTTTTTATTGGCTTAATATATCCATCTAGAATACCTGGAGATAAGTAAGCACAAAGCTGAGAGGGATTAAAAAGCTTTCAATTCGTCCGCCAAGAAATTTTTGGGGTTGATTACGAATTCGACTATAGACACATACATTTTCGCGCCCCTGTATCTGCCGGTTCAGTAGTCGTAAAATGTAAAACGTGCGATATTGCCTTTCACTTTCGAGCATATGATCGAACGGGGGTGAATATTTCATGATGAAAGCACAGTTTTGCGTTTGTGGGATTGCAGACTAATGGAACGAATAATAGAAAATCTACTGCAGTAAAAGAACATGCCTACAACATATTTCAAAGATTCAAAAGCACTTTACGAGAGACGCTGTTTTTCAAATGACTCACTGCACAACTCCAACTCCTAATTTGTGGCTACTATCTATAAAACCAAGTAAAAGCTTTGGAGTGGAAGTATAAACTTGTAGCCAGTGATGCAAATATACGCCTTAGACATATGGAATTTTAAGTAAGAGAAGTACATTCGGTCGACTATGTCGACGTTTTTAAATTCACCCACCATCTTAAAAGAATGTAAATCAGCTACATTTTGGTAGGTGGACGTTGCAGATTTTTTCTATTTTTATCGAAATTTTTGTTGTGTAGGCAATGAGTAGTGGGCAAAACATTCAAAAAACAGAGGTGGTAGTACCTTACTTTATACTGTAAGCGTGGCCTGTAGCTGATTTTGCTCATTTTCAGTCCCAAACTGCGTACAAGAACTTCCACGGTTTGTGAAGTTTCTCTCTTCTGTTTGCTGGCTTCTTAAGGCAACTAACTATTTAGTTTAGTTTACTACAGATCTATTGCAACTTTCTGCAGTAATAAATGAATGAACTCATTCGTAAAGGAAATCAACCAACAACTAAGCCGGATATACAGTTTAATATGCTTTTCTCACAGCAAGAATTTCGTCTGTGGCTGAAATGAAAACAGATGCATTTGTTAGTATTAAGTTATCGTCACGCATATGTTGCAAACGGAATGCGTTTACTAATATATTTCCTAAGTAATACAAAGTATTCTGATAAGGTCTTATACGCCGTTTTAATAGTTTTGCTACTACATCGTTTCCAGTGACTTAACATAGAAAGAGTAACATTCCGGGAAAATTGTGTTGCGAGCACATCTGTATATTCTATCAAAATGATTTTTAAAGCAATCGAGAGAAAGTATTAAACACCTGTTCAAATGATAATTATTGTAGGAAGCTTTTTCATTAAGATGCGAAAGTTTTTCCTGATAAATTATTCAGTCAAAGTTAAAAGGGTAAACGCATGAAATCTAAGTTTCTGCGTTACTTGATTATCAGAACAACAACGAACTGAAAATTCATATAAAGTTGTATATAAGATGAATTATATGTTCATGGCTATATACACACGCATATGCACGCACTCCCACTTGCAAGACGAAAACTTTCCTTCATGGAAATTTTCGGTAAGACAACAAACTCCAAGGCGTGGAAGACTTTTGATGAAATAAACTTAAAAAAAAATACGAAGTAATTGTTGTTTTGAACACAAGACATTTCATTACATTAGCAAAGAAAAGTTATGACGTGAAACAAACAGTCCAAACATTGAAAAGAGTTTGGCATAAACTTTCCAGGATGATAAAACGTCAAGAAAAAACCAAACTATCTTTTAAAAATTGTGTGTATCTTTTTAAACTTCATCTGTAAATGAGTAACATTAAAACAATCTTAATGTTTAAAAATATGTATCAACCACAGGTGGGCATGTTAAGGAAGTTTAAGATTTATTTTGAGTAGGAGCGGTAGAAGCATGCTAGATCATTCTTCTTGTAACATGCAAAAAACACCTTCGAGTTCCCGAACGATAGTTAAACAGCTGACCCGATTCGTCCATGTCCGACTATCTGATGCTACTGATCGATGTATTCAGACGTGCAAAATATAAATAACTCCGCGATAGATAATAGCTGTAAAACAAAAATTCAATTACATATCGCAAAAATACAAAATTATAACATGCAACCTATAGTAGTTATTGGTCTGTCTTGAAATACTGCACGGTCACGTCATTTAAAGAAATATTTTCCGATTCTAATGTACAATTTTCAACTAATCCAAGCAACATTATTTTCCGGTACAAATTATACTCTTTAAAATAAATGTATGCGTACGCGAAAGCATAAAGTTGTTATAAATTATAACAAACAAAGGAACAAAATTGATTTAATAATAAAAGTGCACAACAGAAAATTATTATTATTGTTATTGTTATGCTAAAGAAAGCGATAAGAGAAAATAATCCACTAAAATAGCAACAAAAATTGCAATAAATGTAAAATTTGTTTTTTCCACAGGCAAGCGAAGGAAATTTGCTTTAAATTCAATAAAAATAATTAAAAGAAAAATTCTTGCACAAAAAGGTGTACTTATTGAATAAAAAAAATAAAATACAAATTTGTATAAATTAAAAAGAAACTATGAACAGTACTGAAAGTAAAATTTGCAATGCCATCTCAGAATTGCAAATAAAAGGCACACGAAATTTATTGTCACACTTGGAACATCTGGAACGTATTATAAAATTACCCGTTGTGGGTGCGGCTTGGCATAAAAGTCAGGGTGTCTATGGCAAAGTAAAACGCAGGAATCAAGTTTTCAATTGGGCTTTGACCGCTGCAGAAGGCAGTTCTAAGCTTCGTGGATCGTCCCATACAATATCTCGATCAAGTTTTGGTCAAAGCTATTATTATTCTACTGATAGGAACAAATTTAATTATTTTAAACATCCTTACTACCATAGATATTTACAGTCGATAAAATCATCATTGCTTGCTAACCCTAAATTTTTCTTCAATTTTGTCAATTCCGAAAGGAAAATCTGTACTTATCCTTCACATGTTTCTTACAATAGGGTGGTATCTGCCAACGCGATTGAAACCTCAAATCTGTTTGCTGATTATTTCTGTCGAAACTTCTCAAATGCTAACTTTGACCTGAGTTAACAATACCTTTATCCGATAGTTAACTCCCTTTCGATCTCCAATATTGTCATTTCTGTCATTTTGACATGGTTAACCATAACTTACTGATAATTAAACTTCAGGCCTCTGGTTTTCCCTCTCAATTAGTGAATTGGATTAGTTCTTATGTAAAAAATAGATCATTCAGCGTTCTGTTCAATGGCATATTGTCGGACGAACCCCCTGTGACGTGGGGTGTACTGCAAGGAAGCCATTTAGGACCCATGTTATTCCATATATCCCTTAGTGACTTGTCTTCGGTGATAGAATCCAGTCAGATATTAATGTATGCGAATGACGTTAAGTTGTTTAAGTTAACTTTAATAAATACAAAAAAACTTTCGTTCTCTAGGACGAAGTTATTTAATTCGGCATTGATTTCCACATATTAGAAGAAGTTGACTCGTACATGGATTTGGCGGTGTTTTTCGACCAAAGATTACGCTTTAATCTGCATGTGGAGCGCTCCTTATTAAAAGCTCAGTGCTTGGTTTTGTAAAGCGTTGGTTCAAGAAGTACAAGGATTCCTACATAACGAAAGGGTATATACGTGCTTAGTTAGACCAATACTGGAGTATGCCTCTTATAGATGCTATATCGACTCAATTGAATCTGTTCAAAAACAATTCCTGTTGTTTGCGCTAAGGTATTTAGGCTGGGACCCTCTTGTTCCTCTACCGCCGTATGAGAATAGGTTGCAACTGATATCATTACCATCACTTGAAAGACGTAGATTTTTTCTGGGTGTTACCTTTTTAATAAAGTTAATCAATGGTACTGTTGAACCGCCAACATTACTAGGGGAGCTATGTTTTAATGTTTCCAATCGCCACTCAAGGCGACTGCAAATACAATTATGAGCACTATAACTCGTTTAGAGTGACTTGTAGCAACCTAAATCAAGTTTATCAACTTATTACAATTTCGGATCCACTAAAGATCATTAAAATTTATTTAGTTTAGGGAACTTGCCACTGTCCCATTTTAGACTAAATTAATTTTGAACTAAAGTATATAATTTTGACAATAAATCAGTTGATAGTTTGTACAGCTGGCAACTTGGCTCGATTTTTAATAAAGTTCACGCCATTCAAAATATTATTTTAATTTTATCTTGTAATTTAGATAAGAATATATGTATGATTTGTATAATATAGGCTATGGAGCTTGACTGTTAATATAGTCGAGTCCTCACTTAGTTGATAAGTAACGATTGAAAGATAAATAAACTGAAAGTAAAAGCACTTATAATTAAGGATACAACTTAGGAGATTCACAATCAAGCCAAAATAAAGTTATCGATGTAGTGTTAACAGAAAACAGCCTCATTAAAATATTTAGCCTAGCAGGAAGGACACGAGGTATTGGCCACACAATACGATAGTTTAGCTGTAAACAGCGTCGAGACAACGTCTTCTTTAGCCGAACGTCTGCTGTAATATTATTTTCCCAACTCCGCTTTAAAAAATAAATAAGACGCTAATGTGCAAGTTTCCGTAAAACGAGGACCTAGTTTTACTTACCGTCCAGGCTGTCGGACAAGATATCACATCATCGTCGAGCTCAAACAACTGCAACATCCCAACGCCATAGAAGTGAAATATTAATTACGTACTTATAGAAAAAAAAGAAGAAAAAAACAATTAATAAATAAACAAAAGAAAAATTCATTTTAACAATACATAAGAAAAGTAAATAAAAAATAATTGAGCTGAAGAAATGCAAAGATTTTTGAAAAACCGAGAAGAGTAACTCTTTTCTGAACTGGAAAATACTTTAATTAAATCTACGGTTGTCAGACTCTTTTTTCTTCGTATATATTTGAATTTAGTCCTCATTTACATCCATATAAGCTTATGCCATTTACTCTTTTGTTTTATGCACATTTTTAAAATACCTTTTTTTTATTTGCAGCCTCACAGTGTAAGAAAACGCTCTCAGGGAAGAACAACACGCCACATGTTAGTTAATAAGCTACGCAATTGTGAATGGTTATGATTATAACACATTCTTAACTTTTTGTCTTTCTAATAAATCTTTGGACGCAATTATATAAATATACATACAAATAAAATATCTAAAAACTTGAAAAAAAAGGAAAACTAATGTTATTCAATATAGAAGCGTTTTGCCAGAGGGATCTCTGGTTTCATATAAAGATGAAGGGTGTCACAAAGAATCCAGAAGTCAGTGCTATTCTCGACTCAATATTCAACGCATTCCTGCATATCAACCCGACAAGCTTAAAGAGCGACATCATGATGACAACGCCATTATCATGAGAAGTTTCAAATTGAAGAATTACAAAAATTCTTGGTATCTTTCCCTAATATTAAATACATCTGATATATTATCGACTTTTGTAATATCTTGGTCCTTTCTTCCCCTTTTTTACTTGTTTATTGCAGTTCTCTCAAATTTCAAATTAAATCAAATAATTATGGCCAATCAACGTATGGAACCCTACCGCTCCCTTGTATGCGCTTTCTACTGTTATCGTTGCTGTTCTTGAGCATAGAATAATTTTTTCCTTTTTTTTCTTTGTCAATAGAATCATTTGCGTTAAATTTTAGAAAATTTCTTCTTTACGTTGAATTTTATTAATATACTTTTAATCAGTTATTTTATTTTATATACATTTTATCGCCGCCAACAACTTTTACTTCCAATGCACCAGAGTTGTCAATATTAAACTACGAAATTAGCCTAAGAAAGTAAAAAAGGTCTTTGTCATCGTGGAGTCATCAGACAACGCATCTGCGTACATTTTAATACGTAACTTCATTGTGGTTTCAAGATTTCCCAGTATGAAGAGTAATCTAACAGACAAAAAGTTAGATAGAGCTGAGCATAAATCTTGTGATATTTTGAATTTGAGATATAGGAAAGAATAAGCGGCTAGGGAGAAAGATCGACTTAGATTATGCGATAAGCCGCTGGTACGGTATTTTATTGATAGTCTTTTAGTTGAGAATAATAAGTGCTTGAAATTCGAGTTGAAACAATTATGATTACCGCTCACTTGTAGTAACAAAGTTGGAAAATTATAATAATATCTTCGCTTTTATAATACAAGTAAAAAATTCAACATCATTAAAGTAACACAACTCAAATAGTTTTTTATTTTATACATTTTTCTTTCTACAAACAATCCTAACCAGTGAATATTGAGTTAATGGTCTGCTCTTTTCCCATGCACTCAGTTAGGATAACACTTACACTTGCGGCAAAGTGGTAGTGTAAAATGGCGTACTTAAGCTAAATAAGTGAAACTTGAAGTTAAAAGGTTCGCACAATTCCATTGAAATTTTTATTTTTCTACCTGCACAGGGAAGACAATAAGTTAAATTTCTCAATTCGCTTGTAACATCCGGAGATATGAGGCATACAGCACTGTATTTTGAGTAACGTAAGTCTATTCATTTCACAGTTTTTTTATTTGCTCGCTGGAACTATTCGGCTGAAAAAAATTTCAGTGAAGTTAAATTTGGCATATATCTCCTCAATTTAAATTCAAAGATCAGGTCTGAAAATTAGCGCGACTTGAAATTAAAAATTCCTCCAACTATCAGAAGATCGATGAAAATCTTGGTAAAGAAGGTTTTAAATATATTGCAATGAAGATATAAGAGGATAACTATATTATATGACACGAGCGTCTACAAGCGATCAAGCGTTGGTTGCCATCGGCTTCCTTCTATAATTAATAAAAACTATTAATATTAGTATGAGGTACTTAGTCTAGCGCTCGGCGAAAATTCAGTCAATGGAACAACGCGAAATATATCTTCGCCTTATAAAAGGCACATTGATTTTAAATATTGACTAGAACTCTTTTAGAGTTCAATTCAGGTTTTCGCCTACACCTCGACATGTTTATAAAATTGTAAGATGGTGGGTATTCAAAGTTCACATTAAAACGCATGTAATTTTCCTACTGGTTGTGTTTTGTTGTTTGTTTTTTTTATTTTTTTGTATTTTCTATAAGTTTTTTCTCGCATTTGTCTGGTTTATATTGCAACAAAACGACTTTAATCGCAAAACAGTAGAGATGGTAGAAAATATAAAACATTTAAAACCAACACACTCATTGCCTGCAGATAAAACCTGAAACTTGGATTAGCTTCAAAATGCTTTTGAAATTTTCCCTTTATTTTATTATGCATTCCAATCGCTTTAAATACTTTTTTTGTTTTCATAAATTTTTCTAATCATTAAGAGATTTTTTCTTCATTTCCGTTCTTCTCTGACCGTATATTTGTTATTTAATTACCTGCCGCTGTTGCTCCTGCTTAAGTTAAAGCGAATTGTGTAGAAAATTCGAAAATTAAAAATCTTTTTTTATGCTAATTTCGTCGTTTGTATGTTCCTGCTTCTCTTTGCGTTTATCCTATTCAATGTATACGCATACATTTAACTTTTAATGGACTTGCCAGTGTAAAAATAAACGAAAACTTTAAAATTATATTCCAAATGAAACCAGCACTCCAGTATCTGGGCATGAACAGCTGCAGCAGATTCTCTAATGACATTTTGTGCAATATTCTCTACAAACAATGTTTAAAACTTTGGTTAGAAATTGTAGAACTAGGTACGTTTACTACCATCAACACTGCAGGTTATTTCAACAACAACAGCGCCTCAGCCAAATGCTTCCTTTTAAAAACGTCTTTTTGTTTAGTGTTCTACTTCTTTCTTTTGGTCTTTATTTTCGTACCTTTCATAGTTTCAAATTCAAAGTTTTTCTCACTTTATTGTTTTACTGTGGCTACTTTCAGGTTACATTGATATCGTACAACAATACTTACCTTTATTAGCGCGCGTTTTTTTTTTTCTTTGTATTTTTCCCCGTAATCACTTCAGAGAAGAGAGGAAAAAATGTAATTATAAGCTTTGGTACATGTGAATAATAAAAAAATAAATACATATAAGAACAAAATCTGTTCCAATCAGAACCGTTCAAAACCTAGAAAAATTTTTTTAAATTTAAAAAAATTTTTAAAAAGTACTACCTGCAATAACCAAAATATTTTATACTCTTTATACATTAAATTTATTTTTTTAATTTTAATTCTTTACTTATTTTCAGCCATAAGTAAAACTACAGGAAATATTTTTAATGTTCGTCGGAAAATGGTCGTATATTAATTTGGTCAATCAACGATTTATTCCTATCGCGTAACCCGAAAGGTTGAGAAACCACCATTATTTCCGATATGACCAAGGTAACCAACGAATTAAAGCGCAAAATTGTCGCAGTAGGCGTGTCAAAAATTCTTACTGAAGTCCCGGTCATGTTGTCACAACCATATCTGCAATATTGGTTTAGATTACTCCAATCTCGTGTGTTGTCAAATATATTATATTTGAATAGCATACTTCAACAATATTGATTTGATACGCGATAGTTCTAAGAAAAAAGCATGGAACAGGTATACGTCTGGAGAAATTTATGGCGACGTTCTGAGCAAGTGCATTAAGAGCAAGTAAGAAGTCTTAGTGATGGGACAGTAGTGTTAATCGTCTTAAGGTTGTGATAGAAACTCTGCTTGAAACCGGCTTTAAGGACGAACGCTTATTTTACGACCTTCCACTACCTAAAATGACAACTTTCCATTTAGTATTATTAAGCTATTCAGTTTATACACACGTTAATCATGTAACGCTCAAAATTCCATTTTCGGCACTCTTTACTTTTGTTGCTTGATTTGAAGAAATCTGTTGCCCAAAATAAAACTTTTAGAAGTTTATGGTGATGCTGCTCCATTATAGTCCAATTCTCGGTTTTGGTTTGAATGGTTCAAAAGTGGTGATTTCGATGTCAACGACAATGAACGGCCTAGACGAAGACCCAGTTCAAACAACTTTCGAACAGTTGATGAACTGTTTCTAGACGTTTTCATTCCATGGGAAAGATCCAAAATGAGGAAAAATGGCTACCAAACGAATTGATTGAAAATGCCATTTAGAATCGTTTCAATATCGCAGTTTCATTGCTTGCGATGTAAAGCAAGAAGCGTTTTCTGTAGCGTATTGTGATTGGCGATGATAAGTGGACTTACTGCTATAACCCCAAACGCAAAAAGTTATGATTTAATCCAGAAGAATCGTCCACATCGGCATCGAAGCCGATTAATCATGGCCATAGGGTTTTGCTGTGCAAATGTTGGGATCAGGTAGGTGTAGTGTATTACGAGCTACTAAAACCGAATGAAACTGTTAGTGCAGATATCTCTGTATTGTAGCAAAAGAGACCAGCAATAGCCGCTAACAGACGCAAAGTTACTCTCTTGCATAGCAAGATTCGGCCATTCATTGCAAGAGTTTTCTGCCATACCCAGCGTACGTATCAGGCATACCGTTTCGTGATTACCACTTGCTTAGATCGTTGCAGAATGGCTTGAATGACACGCGGTTCCACAATGTTGAAGAAGCCCGAAAAATGGACGACTCTTGGATAGCCTCAAAAGATTATAAGTTCTTCCGACTCGGTGTCGCCACATTGTACGAAAGATGGGAAAAAGATGTAGAAAGATGGGAAAAAGATGTGGAAAATTATTATTATGATTAATATACGTTGTACCAACTTTTCTCAATAAGTGACTTTTTCCAAATACCTAATAATTTATGCCGAAGGGAAAAGAGTTGGCCATGGAATTTTTGATCCGATCCAAACATAATTACCAAGATGACTGCAAATAATAAATAATCGATATATCATAAAAACTTTACTAGAGGTTTCAAAAAGATATTTCTTTCTATATCTCTCTTATGTTGCAATGAATAACGATTATCGGCTCTCGTCGTCAAAAAACAACGTCTGTCGATTTTAAGATAACACGAACTCAGTGAGAAATTTAATTACAAAGTGAATTAGCACAGGCTTTACGGTTTTTAAACCGCTGTTTATATCTAAAGATGTCGATTTAAAGCAACGTTATAGCGGTAAAGAGTTCTTTCTTTTCTTTCTCATTTCAAACGTTCTCATTTTTTCACATACGTCATGAAACCAAATCTACACTGTAATGAACTTTTTGGCCAAATGCAACCTGTCACAAGTCACTAACAGCTAAAGAACAAACTTTGAAAAAGAAAAGTAAAAAATTAGAATAAATATAAATTTTGTAAGCCCCTTAATTTGCTGATAAAAAAATGTATAATTTATTCGGATTCGGGTGAATAGACTGTGCATTAGAGTTGACGATTTATCTTTCTGTTACAATATTAAACAAACCGACCAATCCTCAATTGCTTTTGTGATCGGACCTTATTATTTAATTATCCATTTATCTTAATTCCTCTGCTCCAGGTATGCTTTTTATACTTTTACCACTTATTGATAAATCTCCCTGCGTCATTTTTAACATTGATCAAGCCATTCAACTTCTTGAAATCAATTTTATATAGTTCGCACTAATCAATAGCCTTTCAGCGAAGTCATTTTAATACTCTTAATTGATTGGATTATGGCAATTTCTCCGCGTACCTAAATTATGTTTTCCAGCTATAATTACATATTCGTTGTGCGAATTAGTATTTAGCTATTATTTACATAATATACTAAACTACTTTATGTCTGGTTACAGGTTTAGTATCTTTTCGATTCTCTGAATTAAATGTTGTTTATAGCTAGAACGTTGTGTTTATCCTTAACTCAATTAAATTCCGGGTAGAAAATTTGTTGCTGCTACAGTGTTGTATATTACTGTAAATGTATTTCACGCAACAATATGATAATGTGCTTGTTGAAGAATGAAATTAGATGCCGCCAAGTACAACTTAAGTTGACTCTGCACAAATATGAGGATAGTCCCAGACGTATTCGACATGACAAAGAAAGCAACAAAAATTTGAGAAAAATCCTTTTGCTGCACTTAGTCTTCTTCTAGCTCAATCCACATTTTTCAGTACCATTCTCAGTACCTTTGGTATCTTCTTTCCACCTAGAACCATCGACCTTTCTAAAATAGTCACTAGCCATAGACTTTCATTTCTTTATTATTGGTCTTTTTGCATGTGAGAAAGCAGACAACAGTCCGAGCATGGGGCAATTGCGGGAGCAATTCGATCTTGAACTCTTTGATAGTGGCGCGAGCTTTGTATTAATTTTGGTAATTTTTTTCGACCTTATTAAACTCTGCCGCTCATAATTTTATTGTTGGAGAAGAAGAACGAGATTCGTCCTTGATATTCGATGGCCTGAGAGCTTTTCATAACATATACAAATAACAATTTCTTCCACGATTATAAATTCGTTGAAAGCATGCATTGTTCATAGTTGTCAAGCAAATAATAAATACTAAATAAATTCAGTATCATCGAACCTAAAATTTAAACTTTATAAAGCTAATATTTTGGATTATAGGACCTTCTATTAAGTTAGCATTGTCGTCTATACGTTAATCGAATACTTCTAGATCGACCCTCGCACACGAAAAATATTGAATAAAAAGCATTATAAAATAATCATGAATATCGTAACAGATGAAATATACAAAAACGGAGAATACGCAAAAAAAAGACCGTGAAAGACGATGACTAAAAAACGTATAAACCCATAACATTCAGCAAACAAATAAATATAATGACGATAAGGTGGATGACATGAAATAGCTTTAGTGCTATGCCAAGTGTAAAAATTCAGTTTTAATGCCAGCGGCGATGCGAGTAAAATACATATTTTTATCAACTATTTTATTTGTGTTTTTTTATTGATTTAACACTTGATTATGGATTCGAGCAATACAAATGCATGCTTTTCCAGGCAACTAAAGCAAACATCATAAAGTATTTGCAATTGCTTGCACTTCGATTCGTTTGAACATTCCACCTTCAGCATGACGTAGCTAATACATAATTTCTATACGTTTTATTTCTATTCATTCTCTTCTTCACGTTGGTTCGAAGTGGAAGAAAAAATATGCTGCACATACCTTTAGTAATGACACTTAAACGATAAGCGCAATGTTTTCCACAGTAATATAAAATAAATACAAAATAAACAAGTGAAAAACTTACGTCTGAAAAATAACATTAAATCGGTGCAACCGATTCCATCAATTTTTTTTACGGGCATTGCACGATCGCCCCTAGAACATATAAGGACAGTTTCATCGTTGTATCTGTTGTAGTTCAATGGGCATCTGTGAACAGCAATGGGCATAATTTTTCTTTTTTGAAAAAATCAGTTTTCTGAATTTCTGTTGCACTGTAGGCGTGTCGATTTAACGACTTAGCAGTTTACAATACCGATTTTCCTGAAAAAGTTACCAAAGTTTTTGCGAAGTTTGAAGCCGAAATCCTTAGCACAGCATCATATGGATGGACAAATATGCTTAGATCGATTCAGAATTTGGTAATATTCAACGATATATGCACTCTACAAAGTCTCTGAAACTTCCTTCTGCTTTTTGTAAAGGTTTTGACAAAGCGCGTATATCCCCAAACTACGTTCCAGGGTTTAAAAATAAGGATGGAGTTTTATTGGACTTAAGCAACACTTATGATACTCACAGATAACTAGCTAAATAAATAAGAAATTTAAACAACATTTTTTTTAAAACTTAAAACTCAATTTAGGGTTTTAAGCGGAATACAGTACAATTTTCTGAAAACAAAAGAAAATTATTAGTCATATGAAGCAAGTCTGATGAGATAATTGTGGCCGATAAACAGATATTGCAAATTATTTCTATTATTCGTTCATATTAAAGCTGTACATACATAACCGTATCTTCGATGCATAACACTGCGCATTACAAACATTAGTCAAATGTAACATGCACGTGTATGTGAAACGGTACAAAATGGTGTTGGTTAACTAAAACACCAAAAGTTACGTAGCGGAGCAATGACAGCAAAAATACATTCGAAATGAAGGCGAAGCTGGTAAATAGAAGAATGTAAAGGAGATGGAAGTGAAATTACGAAAAGAGCATTTGTGTTTCGTGTGTACATACTTTGAAGACATTGTCATCAAATTTACGTAAGTAGTAGTCACGCAGCCAAGGCAAACAACAAAAACCTGCTGGCGTTTGTAACGTATGAGTGATTGGCTGAAGTAAAGCAGACAACAACGAAATCTAAGGGTACGTTATACGTGTTTACTTTCCAAACATGATATGTCAGTTAACCAAAAAAAGCAGATAATAGCGTTGATGTGGGCAACAAAAGCTCGAAAGCAAAGGCAAAAAGCACTTTGTTCCCAGTTTTCCTTGTCTATTTAGTGCAAAGTCAATTGATGATCAAGATGACAAAGCAAGATTCGCATCAACCGTTAAGCATCTAAGCTAAGCATATCAAAATGATGTTACAAAATTTTTTTAAGAAGATATCTTAGACATTTTTGTCACCATATCAAATGCATTTGCTCGATGATTTTCCTTTGTATCACCACTATTACAATAGCTACGTGTTTATGGCTATTTCGTTTGTAATCGTTTTGGTTCCTTTTCCACTACTAAAATCCTTTTTAAGTCACGTTTTCACTTACACAATAAAGTCATTTTTTATCAAATGAAAATTTTTATTTATTTACGTGATTTTGCCTAAAAATATATTTATATATTCATAATAGACAGTTATTGGCGACGATTCATTTATAGATAACTTTTAGTAAAGATACGACCTTATGGGGAAGAAACGGTTAGAAATCGATCAATCAATATATTGTCCATTTTCAATCAGAATTTTCCTCTCTTCAAAGGTAGTACGTGAAAGCTGTGTTAAAGGAAGAAATGTCGTTCGGGTTTATCCACAAATCGGGAGAACTCTCAATCTTGAATACTAGACAGCTAACGAGCAATACGAGCCAGAGCGAACGAAGTTCGAACGGATATATGACCAACCAACCGACCAAGTTTTCGTCGGTAGCGTTCCACAGCGTCCAAGTGTTTGAGTCAGAGGAGCTCGTTATATAGGTTGATTAACAAGTACGAAGGCAATGCTTCTCGGGCAGGTATATTTACCTCACTTGTGCTTTTACGCAGTTGGTTACAAATAAATGACGTCGAGAGAAATGATTTATTGAACAATCTGCTAACTATCGATGAGATTTGAGTGTAGCTGTAATAATGTAATGTAATAATGATATAACCGATAAACGACGTTTTGAATAAGACAAGCTGTTCTTAATTTCTGTAACAAAAAGTGCAACATCTCTTCTCATTCAGGCATGCATGCCATTAATCTCAACATTCCCAACATTCACGCAAGGTTTGAATTTGCCACGATTTGCCGCCATTTCTGCGAAAAGGTTTAGCAACCAAAAAAAGAGCAGTTTGACCACTGGCAATTTAAGATTGATAAAAATGGAGCATTACACGAGAGAGCAACGCTTTTTTATTCTTGAACACTATTTCAAAAATAAAAAAAGTTTGGCGGCCACAGTTCACAAATTTCGTAAAAAATATGATCGTAACGTTGATTTAACAGAGTAAGTAACATCATAGCATTCCTTTTTGTGGGTTTATATATCCCTTTTTATGTCTCTATGCTAACACACCCATAAATATCCGTGCATTGAAGCAGAAAATTCAACGCTGCATGAACAAAATTCGGTCCTATTCATGCAAACTGGTCATGGAACATTTCGATAAAAAAGTGCGCATATGCCAGCACAGCTGTGGGAACCATTTGTCCGATATGCCATTCCATGCTTATATTATCATTGTATAAAAAAAATTACAGCTAAAGGACGTAACACTGTTGTCTATGTAATTCAAATTTTGCATAAAACAAGGGTACCCTTTATCAGACATTAGTTTGTCGTCACCTAGATTTATCTTATTTAGCCTACAGGCCCGAGGTATTCTGGATTTTTTCCCTTAATTTTACTGAATTTGGCGTAAATGGAAGTATGCCTCAGTCATGTTAACTGAACAGGACGATATTAACAGGCCATATAGCTGACAAAGAGATGTAGTAGCTAAACTCGAAGTTTGAGGACGGATGGCCATGAAAATGCTTCAATAACTAAGATAATGCAATGAAGATATGGTTCGCCTTTTCTAATTGATTTAGAAAAGCTAAGTACAGGTAATGAAAAGAAAACCGAGAACATTTTTTTTTTTGATGAATTGAACAGCATCCCACGTGACAGCTACACTCTCCATTCAGTTTTATTTCTTTTTGGGCATTGCACGCATAATGACGTGAGTGTGTGTCTACGTTCTTAATGCTACTAGAAACAGAACAAAGTGGAAAAATTTTAATCTTCTCACAAAAGCAGCTGCAAGGTAAGACACAAGTTGCCTTCTGACAACTATATCAAAGTTGGAAGTCTCATAACCTATATTGTGTATATGAGAACGACAAGAAGCAGTTTCAAAAATTTTACATATTCCCTTACTCAAGTCCTCATCGTTCCCTGCTACTTTCCTCTGTGTCACGTTTGCACTTTTTAAATCAACCTGTCCATGTCAACTGTATCGTGTCTTGTTGTGTTATTTTCTTTAGCTTAGAATAGCACGGTGAATACCTTTAATATATCTTTCTCTCTTGTTCTAATAAGTTATTGCCAGACAAACGTATTAATTGATTTCCTAAATTACTATAGTTCGGTGATGGCGAAAACGGTTATTATTTCTGGGTATATACTAATGTATCCATTAAAATGAACTTTTCTTAAATTTCTAGTAAAGCACGCCCTAAAAAAAACTCCAAGTTTAACGCATTATTTAAAAAATAAAATATTTGTAGGCTTTTAATTCTTTATCTTTTTTGGTTGAGCTCAACGAACAAATGCTTAACTTTTTAAGTTTTATAAACATATTAGTTGGTGGCGGCAACTGCACACATAGTGGACCGTCTTTTAACGACAACAAGTAGTAGGACTAGCTCAAATCGAACCGTAAATATATTTTTCTAAGAATGTATGTGTCGAGTATTGTGACAAATAAACAGTACATGCGGGAAGCTTCGCTTTTCTATTTTAACTTGACGGGAATGTGTGATTGAAACGGCGTTTACTTCAGAGGGCTTAGATACTACATTAGGTACTTGCGCAACTTGGCAACATTTGTTATTTTTCATATTTGATGTAACAAAATGAAAAATAAATACACTTCTTACTAAACAAAAGTTCTGAAGTTTTAAAAGTGATACGTCGTTTTTAAACGTTTGAAAGTAAGTTTCTAAAAGAAGAAATTAGGTTCCAAAAAAATGATGCAAAAAGTACTGGTCACTGCTATATTACTATTTTTATATATTTGTTTCTTGTAAAGCAGCTCTTGTCTTCATTATCAATATATTGAAAGGATTATATATGGATTGGATTATATTTTCCAAAAATTCTGTAAATTTCTAATAACCTTTTTAAAGCCACCACTGACGATATATTATAATCAGCATAGAGTTGTTACTTAAAGAACAGAAGTCAGAAGTCATTTCGAACAATTCAGTATTTTGGTATCACACCCAGTTCTTAAGACTAAAAATCAACTAAATGACACACAATTACTCAAAACGTTATCCGTTGAGCCAAATAGCCGAGAATTATTTCGAATAATTTAAAAATAGTAATTTTGTATTACGATAAGAAATAAAACAAGAGAGTCGAAGAAGTTGTTACAAGTACTAGAAAAGCTTAATACCTTATTCCTATATTACTAACAGAAATGTACTAACATGGCTGTTTAAAATCTTAAACATAATTTGAAAATTCACAAATGTTATGCTGTAAGAACTTAAATGGAAATAGCGCGTAAAAAACTATAACATATTTGCGTTGCATAGTGATTGGCGATGAAAAATCGATTCGCAACGAAAAGTTCGGGCGTAAGCCAATTCAAATGTTTTGTCTATCAAATAGAGTCTTTACGTGGTTATCATGAGGCTGTTTACGTAATGACATTAACTTGGTGTAATCTGAAATCTAACGAAATAGACAATAGCTCAAGTTATATATAGTAAATCACGCGAAAGATATTGAAGGCAAAAAGTCCATGGCAAGCAAAAACTAAAATAGAGCTTTTCCTTCTATGAGAGAAATGAAAGAAAGTGATGGCTAGTGCAGGACATTATTTTGAATATCATAACCAATTATCATCGCATTGTTAAAGCAAAGGAAAACGGAGTATGAAAACCAATTTAACACTTCTTATTTCAACGCAAACTAATTTTAAGTGCAAAAAAATTCGGCTTCTGATTACTATTTTCCAAGCTTTATACCATTTGAAACCTGAGTTCCGTGAAAGCCAGCAAAAAAACAAATAAAATTTTACATTTGTGTTGAACATTTCAAACAAGTGTTCAACACAAATTCAACAAAGTGGTTTCAGTATAGCGTCATCTTCTACCTCTAGTATGCAACACTGCTATACCTCTTTCTCGCGCTGTTTGTTTTCATATGAAAATGTTTCCATTGCGACATATGATTCCAAAGCACGCATTTCCTCGAATATGGAGTGTGCGTGAAAAAATTATCCACAGCAAAAAAACCATAAATGAGTTTCAAACAATCATTTCGACAAATTTTTGCTTTAGTTTCACATTATTCGGTTTTGCTAATGTTTCATGGCTTCGTTAGTTTGTATGCGTATGTGTAATGTGTTTGAAAAGAAAATATGTGAAAAAAGTCTGAGGTTTTTTTTGCAATTTCAAATTTCGCGTGTTTCAGCAATAAATTAACCAAATAACACTAAGCACGAAAGTACCATTTAACCGACATAAAAGGTTTTTCGACTGCGGGTGCTACGCTCTTTGTACTGATAACGTTGAAAAAACAATTTGACCTTGATTTGGATGAATAAGGTAAAAAATTATTCAAAATATAAAATTTGAAAAATGTAGATATATGTCGAAGCATTTACAGTAAACCTTCTTTTTTAGTAAATTATGCAAGCAACCCATTGATTGGGAATAATGGACGATTTTAAGAGAAGTAACAGTGCTTTCTAATAATATTCGACTATTTGAAGCATTCCAATGTTTTAAAACGGCTCTGATTGGTTCAAAAGCTCATTAGGTTAGATGAGAATTAATTTGACGAATTTGCTATAAACTTTTCAATCGTGTTTAGTTGAGATGTTTGGCGCAATGGCTCCTATTTTGCGCAGGAAAGGGTCCGTACGATCTTTAATACGTCACTGAACAGTCTGTTCACAACCCTTCAAAAGCTTATCAAATTTCACTCGAATGGCTATGTCTCCCGGAATCACATTAGATTTTTCAAAAAGTATTTCAGGATCTTACAATTTGAATTATTAGAAAACGCAAGTGCTTTTAAGATTGTTGTTTGAATTTTTCCTTTCCGCTTTTTTTCTTACGTTGGCAGCATTGATACAAACGGTCGCTCAAATCAAGCAACCAAATTTGAAAGAAAGGGTGCATTCTCATTCGTATGTAAATATCAAAAATAAAAATTAAAAATTAAAGTACAGAAGAGAAGAAAACTTTACTCCTAAGCTTCAGCTGATCATTATTAACTTACTAACGCAAAGACCTGGAAAATATTCTATTTGAAATTCATTCATAAAGCATTTGGAATTAACAATTAAAGATGACATTTTAAAACTTTCGCTCTTTGGTACATGGTTTCTTTCAATTCCATCTTTCGTTATGCTGTCTACATGCGAACTACCTATATTCTCAATTTTTGCAATTGTTCTAAATATTGAGGAGAAACAGAAAATAAATATAAAGCTTTGTAAAGAATAATTAAATTTAAGTTTAACTTTCTATTCCCACTTTTTATCGTTTATACACGTACGTTGAATTTTTTTTCCAGATTTGTCCTTTTCAGTTTATTTGCTTTTTTCCTTGAAATTAGATTTTTTCAAAATTTTGCTGATGGTCCAAATAGCGGTAGCTAGTACTCATCAAATCAAACACATTTTTTTGAATACAAGTTTCCTAACTCAAGTGTGGAAACGATTTATTTGTTCTTTTGGCTTTTTGAAATAGTTAAAGCTTTCAAAGTGATTACTCTGCGTTTTTGTGCAGGTGTGTGTGACAATTTGAAATACACACATATATATATATTCATATGTACGTAAGTATATCTGCGATGTTGACTGTGAATGTTGAAAAAATAAATTTGCTTATACGATCGTAACAGAAAAAGAGATACGAATAAAAAATTGTTCTCCTCCTTCAGTACAGATAGCAAGAATTTATTTGAAAGGTAAATGATGCAAATAAAAGTTTAAATACCTTTCAATAAAATTTTAATATTCGTTAGCAGCTTTTTTTTGGCCTTAGCGGACGTATCTTTGAAAATAATTGGGGACGTTTTCGACAATTCTTATGGTCCTTTTGTGCAATCTATATTTTCTATCTCTATATCTATACATATTAGCATTCAGCTCATAAATTGACTAAAACTAAGAAGGTGTGTATCTTTTCCTACGAGACGTTAAATTAGGCATATTTCGCTTAGCAATGGGTAAACTATAGGCACGAAAAATTCCGCTAAATGAAGAATGAATCGCGCTTGAAGTTTAGAAAGAGTTAGCAGCAAGAGAAGTAAAGAGAAATAAATACCACAAAAATGTATTTTATCATTAAATTCAATAAGTGAACTGAATTCAAATCACAATAGTTTCTTTTTTGCTGCTAAAGTCATTATGAACCATTTAGAAAAACAAAGATGAAAAAACGTTGCTTAGGTTTTCTATGCAAAAAGTGTAAATTTTTTTTTCTTGCAACAAACTTTAGTTGAATTTCGAAAGTTTTTACTGTCAAGTGAAAGTAACGAAAAAACAGATTTTCAATTTGCTTTATATCCTTTCACGGAAAAAAAATTTTCGTTACTTAACATGCAATAACAGAGACTATGTAAGGTTTAGGTACTTTGATTTTGTGATCCATTGCGCCTTCCTTGTATGGCTGTCTCAGTCGGCGATTCACATTATGTTTTCCCAAATATATCCCCTATTCTAAATACGGAAATTTGGACGTCATTATCACTGTCGCATCTGTTCGAATTCGTTGTTGTAATTTGACGATAATCGAAAATGATTGCAGTGCTTTTAAATCTGAGTTTACTAGAAGGCCAGCGGTTATATAATGTGTATACAAGATTCGACCTAGAGAGACCGTAATCCTTTCAGTTACTTTTTCTGCAAATTATCTCTGCGATCCCTTTACGCATTACGTTTGACAAAGAAATTGTACTCTTCGTGCCGTAACTTTAAGGTCAAGATAAACAAGCGGAGCTGACTCTCTTTTTATTTAAAAATGTACATAATATCAAATAAACACACAACAACTATAGGTATTTTCATCTTTAATGATCATAAAAAAAAAGGAATCGTAACCATGTACCTTCAACACCGTATCTCTATAGAACAGACATAACAATTTGCACGCAAGTTACATATAAAAGTTTTTTCTTTCCTGCCCACGTTTGAAGCCAGAAAAACACGTCGATAGGATAGGTGTATTAGATAGTTGTCACGTATTATTTCTCTCCTATTTTTTATACTTAGACAACAATCTAAAATTGACAAAATGTATAAAACAAAAAAAAATTAAATTCGTACTGTGAAAAATGGGTTTAATAACAGTTAAAAAAAGAGAAAGGAAAGTCCTATTGATTAACTTTTTTAGATGCACATACTAGTGTTTTCATTCCTTGCTATGAACCCATTAAATGGACCTTGGTTTCAAAATGCTGAAAGAAATTTTCTTTTAATATCTTCGTGTAAAAAGAGGAGTGGAAGTAGAGCCTGCGTCTAACATAATTTCCTTCTTTTATATAATCGTTGCCATCCTTCTGAATTTTTCCATCAAATAATTCGCTGTAGGTGCTCATTAATTTTTTTTGGCTGTATTAAATATATATATAATATATTCCCATATTGATATGTTGAAATCTTTCATTCCCAGTGGATTGATATTGCAACTTTACAAATTCTTTAGCAGAGTTACAAAGATTGAAACGCCAATGAAATAATTCCACTTCATAGGGAGGTGCTTCGTTTTCACCGGAAGAAACCAGCTATCCCTGATTACTTCCGCCCTGAAGTTCAGTATAATTAATAAAAAAGGTATTTTTTTTTTAAAAAGCTTTTAAATCAACTTATCAAAAAATTTCATGCATTTCTCTAAATAATGTTACTTTAAGGGTACTATAAAAATTTAGGATGAAAAGAATGAAAATTGTGAAGAAAAATTTGTTTAAAGTTTTGCTTTTTTGTAATATTAAATTTTTTACTACTGATGCAATCCCAGAACAAGAAGAATCATGATATAAACATGTTTACTCACACTTAATTTCCCAGTCAAAAGAAATAAACACTTTGTAGCAGAACAATGATCATTAACTATTTTACACCTGTTCGCCTAATACAATACCTCACTCATTTTACTCACAGAATACCAGAAATCAATACTGTCATGTAAACGCCTTCATGTAAATGCTACGATGTAAATCTCTTCTAGTACCTAGTGCGGGTTAATTCAGTCAATTTTGAATTGTAGTGATGGTAGAAATTTAAAAGTTCTATAAACGTTTACATTTGTTTAAGGAATTTCTAAACTTTCGGACGGTCGTATTATGTTTTCTAATAGACGATGACTTGGATTGATATTTAAGCCGCACGTTTTTAACCTAGAGAAAAAACTGATATAGGAAGTCGAAGACCCGTTATGCCTAACTTAATATGAAAGCTGAATTAACTGTTTTGTAATTTTGTGGAAGGTTAGGGTCTAGTTTTCTCTGGTCGCACGTAATTCATGCTTTGTTGGTTGCGAAAACATAGACAGAAATTCTGTAAGAAAATTGAGTTTTTTGATACTTATAATACCGCTACTACGCACCATTGCTCTTCTTATCACTTGGATAGCTCAGCTTTAATATGTGTGTGTGTGTGTTTTAGTTCAGCTTTTAATTTTTTCTTTAGAAGGAAATTTATAAATATAAAAACATTTTATAGATATTGTTGTCAGAAGCTCTTCTATTATATAGTGAATAGAGTCTCCTATTTGGTAAGCCTTTAAACTTCAACTCTTCAAGTTGACTTTTAGGTTCATAAATTTGGTAAATTGTTTAAATTATTCTTTTCATTTGATGTGTTACTTTTGCGCAAGTTACCATTTTGTTTGTCCAAGTTTAAAATATGGCAGATAAAATGAAATGCACGTAGTATAGTCCAAAGAGATGGTGATCATGCTTTTAAACAAGTAATTATATTATTTGTCCACGACATTACGACATATATTCAATGATGTGAACATTATTCAATTTGATTATGTCTTTTATCCTTATTAATAAAATTCTTTTGCCACCAAGTTTATATGTGTCTACAGTATATTATAAGCATCTGAATCCCCTGTCGGTTGTTTAAGGCGATCAAGAGAATCTAGGGGCGAAACTTGAAACCTATTTTCGCGATTGGTTTAATGTGTCATGTTAATACAATAATATTAAAAGGTAGACATGCAAAAATTATTGCCACGACTGTACGACATTTTTTATTTTACGAAAATTTTTATCAAAATAATGAACGTAAGTAAAAAGTGAATAACACAAAATATTGAAGAAATAATTATCTCTTTTACATTTACGCAGACACCTTTACCAAAAATTAAAATTTAATAGGTTTTGAATGCAAACAATATCATGCCTTTTGAACAACTAATCATGATTCACTGAAGCTTTTCGCATTGAACTATAGATATGTTAGTAACACTGAAAGCTGACGAAAATGGAAAAAAAATTCTGCTTAGAATGCAAGCACATGATTCAATTTCCGGACATTGTTAATTTACTCACAAAATACCTTTTTTTATCAGAAATACCTAAAATTTGCTTAGTGACTAGTGGGCAGTTGCATGCATGTTACGTATAAAAACAAACAATTTTGTCGCATGATGTCAAAAGAGATCAAAAGGGGTTAAATATATGTAATTATTTTGTTTGTTTGTATTTGCATAACGCTTTGCATTTTTATGATGACTAATATAGAAAAATTATTTCTGAACTTTGCTCTGTAATAATGACTCTCTTGACATAATCAACACACATACGTTTAAAGGCGAAACCATGTGCCTGTAAACATTGTACTTAAAAAAAGGAGCGGGTAGTAAACAAAAGAGCATTCGTCATAATTAATAATTGAAAAAGTGTCAAACAATTTGACTATGGTAGCAATGCAATTCAATCTTCCGGTTTTAATGAGAGAAATATTTTATTTTCCAAATTTTGTATAGCTTTTACTTGTCTTGCTTTATATGACTACAGCGTATTTTGAATTTATGACAACTGAAATGTCATATGACAACATCCGTTCAAACACCACCACCACACCAATAAATACCCACGAGACCATCAGCCTAGCATGTGTGTGCCACAATTGTGGTTGTTAGGATTTTTTTTTTTGTTAAAATTTTGATCACGAACTGACGTGATAACGGATATGTTGACCACTAATGCTGACATATGGAGGTCCATTCATAATGACCGTTGCGCGAAAAGGTTTTTAAACGCATGCAGGCACATAAGCATACAGAAGCGAAATAAATATGTTGCTATTAGTACAGCATTAGCGTTGCATTATCTGTATTTGCGGAGAATTGTCCAAATATTTGTACAAATTGTGAGTAATTATGTGATTTTTAGAAAATTAAATTTTTATCAAATAAGGCAAAGATTTTTAACATTAATGTGTATATAAAAAATTAAACATTTTTATCGATTTCCATCTTATTAGAGATAATATAATGTGTACTATTTTATTCTTTAATTGTACAATTTCTCTTTAAAATTTTTCTTCATTATGTTATCCATGAAAACTGTTTTAATTTACATTATCGCCTCACTGCTAGGTAAGTGATGATGCAGAGTCCGCATGTTGCATTGTTTTTGAGAATTATAATTATCATAAATCAATAATCGGTATATTTAAAAAACACCACTCACTTAAGCACTTATATCTCTTTGTCTAGTATTTTAAATGTACGTAACTAACATTTCTGTTAATTAGTATCTGAATGCAGTTTATTATCACATGTTATGCTACAGATTTTAAAGTTTAAAAAGTACCAAGTACTTAAGCGCTTAAGCCACACGTACTACTTAAGCGCTAACGCCGCTTGTACTTACAGGAAGTCAGCAACGCTTCTTTAATTTGTGTAGATGTGATGGGTTTCAAAAACAAATGCTTAAATGGCAGTCCTATGTTCGTTTTTTCCATTTTCAGAAAAACACTTTGATTCGTTCAAACGATTGCCAACATATTCCTCTACTTTTGTGGAAAATACTGTCACCTTCTTGCTCGTGTGAGAACTTTTCATATAGTGTTTACTTATGTGTAGATGAAAGTCTTTACAGTGTTAAGAATAGAATATAAAAACTCCACACAAAAGCGACCTGTACTTGAAAAAAATGAAAGGTTTTGAATGACATATTTGCTGGCTGCTACCGCAATAAACGATCGACCAAAGTCTCTGATATTCGACCTGCTGTGCACGTTATCGCCAGTCTTTTAATTCTAGAGCTTTTGCATCTAGAGAGTAAAAGTGCCGCATGCATATCTTATCACAAATTATGGTGATATTGACGTATCACTTAGTACGAGCAAAAATCGGAAGTTAATTCATTTAATATTCTCTTTAATATTTTCTTGCTAGGCGAAATTAGCCGCGGAAGTGACATACAGACCACAGTTGATAGCACTGAATGGACTAGTACAAATTTTTCAGTTTTATATACGTTAAGTGCACACGTGAATCGGCGAATAAAAAATATGTGACGAAGTTCTGACAGACGTGGCAACTTTGTGTAAATATTTTTAAAAAATCGAACAAAAAGGGCAAATGATATCCGCACAGTGCGGAAAAAACTCCACAATCGAAAGTAAACTGGAAGTAAGTTCAAGAAATTCTGTTGTGAAAATTTTAACCTGTTTAATGATTCTCACTCTGGCTTTCTGGTAAATGCTGAGGTGAATCAAAACTACTCACTAAAACGTCAGAAGCCTTCAAATTGATGATATCTAAGTTTTAATCTTTAAAACTTTGCTAACAAATTGTATACTATTACAAAATTTTTTGATAGGTCAATTACGTGACCCATATTCGACTTTCTATATATTCGATTTTCTTGTAACTTTTTATTCTAGCGTTCGAGATAGGGACGGTGTATGCCAAGTAATTAATTGATCGGTTTCTTCCTTGGAACAGATGAATAAATCTTGACACTTGATTTCTAGATCGATTTATGAAATTGACGCGATCCAATAGATCCGCCTGCCCGCAAAAACTGAAATAATTTTGAAAATTCCGAAAATTTGGTATGTATTTGTATGTACATCATATAAGCTTAAAATAAAATATTGTTGTTTTTCTCACGCCGTCGAGTGCTACTTACGTTTAACAAATCTTATGCAATCAAAAAATAAGTCGAATATCTCAGATTTGATCTTAAAACAAATATCGATTTATTTGGTAAATTAGTTCTTTTTCATTTTTGATTAATTGATTCATTTGCTTATCGCAAACTGTTTATTTAGTTTTTTTAGTGGTATTACCTTCGATCGCCTTCAGGTTATATATTTACAAATTTATTAGATAATGAGCGATAATGATTAAAAAGAGTTTTCTTATTTCATTTTTTTTTTAATTTTAAAAGAAATTGACAGTCATTTTTTTAGATACTAGAAAATTTTCCCAATGTTTGGAAACGGCAACGACCAACAAACACTTGAGCATTTGTTTAGGTCTCCATTACATTTTTTACTTTTTATTTTAATAATATTCTTACCTTTAGCAACTAATTACAGGTAATTTAATGTGATTTTTAAAAGGTATATATATATTTTCTTTTCTTTTCTTTTGGAATATTTACGTTTTTAAATTTTATTTCTTTAATTAATAAAATTTAGCAAAATGTAGTTTTACACGTTGAGGTTTAGATAAAATGGCAAAATGTTGTCTTACAACTAACGAACAATCATCGATTTTTTGCATTCGAATTATTTTTTTTTTTTTACATTATTCTCTCTTAATTTATATTTTATAGCTAATATTGTGGCAAATTGCCACAAAGTATATTTTGGAGTAATTTAAATCTTTACAATTTTCTTGAGTAACAAAATCTTGAAAAGAACAGAATAATCACATACTTTGCTAAAATTTTAAAATTTAAAATTAAAGAAAAGGACCAGAAAGCTAATTTTGGATATCGTCCACTTCGTGCAAAAATATGCTACATATCATCAGAAAGATTCTTATTAGTTGTAAGCATACCCGAAAGACCTTGTAGTCATGTAAGACATGTTTGAACGAAATTCTTAATTACACTTTTAAAATTTTGCTGAGTTTGTAGGTAAACCAAATTTATTTTGTAAACCTAAATGAAGAACTGAAGAGTCAATCTTCAAGCGTAAGTCAAAAGAACTTATAGAAGCGACGGCAAGTGAGCGCGACTAAGTAGACTCTGAAACTTAAGTTTTTAACGAATATACTTTCCATACTCAGCATTAGGTCTTTGCTAATGGCTGGCGTGTAAATTGCCTTCATAGATGTTTGGTCTACATTGCTAGTGTATACCCCCATATAAATCTTTGTATAAAAAAATTTTCAGATCTTCTGAAAATTGCAATAAAAATGGCTTCTATGTTGTCCTATGTTGCCCTAGCTTTTGAAAAAAAAGCATAGTCAGCCAAACGTTGCAAAATTTGCTTGCAAAGTTAAAAACAACCAATCAATCGTTTTTTGTTAAGATGTTTTGGTAAAAAATATAGAGAATCATGTTCATCACATAGGTTTTTCTTCCTTCAAGCAATCCCTCCTTATTACGGTGGATTGTCTCTGTCCCTTTAGTGGATAACAGTTTCTGTTGAAAAGAACTACGCTTAACCATGAAAAGAAAGTTTGAAAGATTAGGTTGACTATAATATACATTTCCTATTGTCATCAATTTTTTAATTTACAGACGGACTTAGTAACCAATAAAAACAACTTGCATTTTTTTCATGCTATTGTCATCACAGTGGAAACTTCTCATTATAAGTACAAAATTATCTTAGAAATGAAAAGTGGGCACTTTTATATATACAAATAAACTGCTTCAGATATGTACGTATTTTTTTACAACGTGCTATATAATATTCAAAATTTTTATATTCAGGAATCTAAAGCGGTCGTTAAAGACGCAAAGATATTTCAACATTTTTCCCTAAGCCCGCGCTCTTTCCAATCTACCTGTAGAATTTTTAAAGATAATAAATAAATGAATAAACCTTTTCGAAAAACAATTCCGCAACTAAGTTTAAAGTATTAATTCTGTAGTATCCGGATATAAGGTATGCATTTCAAACTGAAATTTCTTTGACTGATAAAGATAGCATTCTAGAAAATTATCTGCATCTAGTTAGGCGATAATTATACGGTGAATAGTAATAGCTTTGTAAATTATGAGTGTGAAATGTATATACAGAATTTTAAATATAGGGTTGCGATATATGCAGTAAATACCTGCTGATTTTAATGCGAAACGGTTTCCAAATAAGACGGAAAATTAGCAAAATACGAATGCCATTTGAATCATTTTCAAAAAGTAGTCCAAGCCTCTAACAAGATGAACTTCATAATAAAACCAAATACATGCCTTCAGGCGGACAGCTTTCTTAAATAGTAACACAAAATTAAATATTCAATCTTTTCTCTGTTGGATATTCGATTGGAATGCCCCCTTCTTCCTGCCTGTTCTGAATTGCAACCCTCTGAGATCTGCGTTTCCAACTCCTAAATGAACAGTATGTGTTAGATTTTGTTATATAAAAAAAAGCTACTTGTATTTGAATGTTTTTACATAGGATTTATAGTAAAATTTACGGAATGTTTTTAACAATATTTGCAAAAAAAATTGTTTTATTTAAGAAAAATTTCAAATTATGTTTACACAGACATGACTTACATTCATAAAGTTGAATATTTCGTTTCTGTTTAAATTTTTAACATTTTTATTTGTTTTTATTTTAATTGTTTTCATTACAAATGGAAAAATATGTAAAGCAAAATTAATTATCTAAAAATATGTTGTTTGTAACTATTATTTTCGTTTTCCACTCTATTAATCTAATGCGCAAAAATGTTTTCATTTGTTTATTTTACTTATTTCACTTTTTTGTCATCTGTTTTCGTTACAATTTACGTAGAAAAACTTTGGCATTTTCAATTAAAATTTACGATATGTTTTTGTTTAATTATATGAGACTTTATTTAGAATTTTTTAAATGTAAACAAAATTCAATAGTGAATTTATTAAATATGCAAATGATCTTTAATTTGTTTGGCTTTACTTCTTTGATTTTATTTTATTTTATTTTTTTCTTTTATAAAATGTAGGATAACAACCCTGCGAGCTGGTACATTGTAGAACTGTAATCTTTTTCGAAATATTTACAAAATTTTCTGAATTTGTAATTATATGTGTGCATCCGGCTGCTTATAACATACATGAATTTGATAACCAAAAGATCTACTTAACTAGTATGCTCTTTTATTTATTCATTTCTGCTTTTACAACTGATTGAGAAAACTGGCGAATATGCATTAAATTCAAACTCTTTAGTGTCTATCATCAGGAAGGATTGAAAAAGGCAAGGTTTTAAAAAAATTCATATATCTGGATAAACACTTCGCTATATATTTACACAATTTATCGACATCTGATCGATATTTGCACGAATTATGTTCACATGCTCCAACTTACTAATATACATTTTTGTCGCTTTTCAATAATCATTGAAAGAATTTAGAAGTTTTTGAATTTAACCCAGCGACGGTAACATGAGACTTGTAACCGTAAATTTATTTTTCTAACCAAAGTTTTTGAAATTCTGACTTTCACTTACAAGTGGACAGATAGACAGATACAACTACATAAATTTTGTTGTTCAAACTCATTAACAATATATTGGAAAATTTTTTTTGAAAAAAGGTTTTATTTAAGTGAACTAAAAAGTGGAAAATAAATTTTGTTCTAATCGCTTCTATGTGAGCATATATAAAATCTTGGGTAGTTCAAGATATTTCAAACGTCCCAAGCTTCATGTATATCTTCACAAACTTTTCTTATTTAAACTACTTTTTACTTTTTAGTCTATTACAAGTACGCACTCGTATCCAGCAGTATCATTTGTGGGTGTGTAGTCATTGGAAAGGCTTGTCCCAGTTATCTTTGTATGGTCCATTTCTTCTATTTGTAAAACTTCTAATGATTTTATCTTATTCTTAGAGTGACGTATGCTGGACTGGCTATATGTGTCTTAAGACTTAAGTATACTGCAATATGTTCTCCAATTGTGCTCTACACCTCGTGAATTGATAGTAGTCTGCATTCAAGAGTACCTTAAGAATACTTTTTATTTTTTCCACTTTTTCGGACATTCTTGTCTGCTTGTTAAACCCTTGTTGCTCTTGCTAGTTTAAATTTATAATAAATCAGTTAGTAATAAAATTATATAAATTATTTTTTACGAATGCAATGTTCGCCGTATTCAGTAGTTTAAGCTGGTACCTTTCTTTATTGTTTAGACCAAGTTTTATTTCTTATAGTTTCGTATTTCTTTCAAATAGAAGCTAATTTCAAAAGGAAATTAGTAAAATTTCTGTTTCCCTTTTTAAACCCTACCACCTTTTTATAAACTCCCGCTTGTGGTGCGGTATACATTAAGTTTGCGCGGATGTAAGTAACACCCAGAGGAACTTTCAATAGATCCAACTTTGATTGTATCGATCGATTCAAAACGATTGCCTAGCTGCCCCTTCAACCTAAGTCTGCTCAAATATTATTTTGGGTTTGTTTTAAACCAAGAACGAACACTCTCAAAATGGTTTGGATCAATTTACATTTGCGGCCATTGCTCATATATCGCCTTAATTTAAAAAAGTTGTTATGTGAAGAATATTCCTTGTAGCGGTCGCCATTTTGAATTTTGTCATCATCGTAGCTAAAGATGTTTGCAGAACTTCAGCCAGATCAGACATTCGGAAGTTCCCAAAATTTCGATTTTACAAAATGTGCTGGACGTGCATACCGACAGGAAAGCGATTTGAATAAAAACTTATAAAAATATAATTTTCCATCTATTAAGCAAAACTTGAAGAAAGCCGGTAGGAACAAATAGTACTCAGGTTTGGTTGCCGTGTAATATAAAATCGCAAATAAATTAAAATTTTTAAATGCATATCATAATCACGGACGAATACTTAAACATTTGGCGATGCACGTTATGCAAACGTATAGTTCAAAATTGAATTGAATTTACTGTTCAACGACATTTTCAACTAAAATTTAACAAAAAGAATTTATTAGGGATTTACATTCTATTAAAAAGTCTGATTGTATTGAAAATTCTCTTCGAAATGTTGACTACGATTGATACTATCAGCGCGAAGTAATATATTTACGGGTATCTGTCAAACATACTTTATCATACACAAAACGAGTTGTTACGCTTTTGGTACCATGTTTATCATCTGATATTTGGGTTTATGAAAGATTTGTATGGGATTTGTCTACCGGAACACTTTACTTACAGTATAAATCGGAAATTTTTAAAGAGATTTATACAAAGTCGGGAGTTAATTTTCATATGGATTATTTATTCATGTACAGTAAATGAATGAATTTCAGAATTGTTCACTAAGCTTCTTTTACAGGGTTGCCAAGAGTTTGCAAAATAGCAAAATCTCTGAAATTGTTTTTATTTTACACATTTTTAGTGATTTCTTTTTTTTTTATTATTATTTATTACTCATTCTACCTAAACTACTTAAGAGCTAAATAAAATGTTTGACAAGACCTCAAAAAGATAAGTTTTTATTTTTTATAATTAACTAACAATAAGTCACAAAATTTATACGTTTATATATACTATATATACACATATTATTTTTTCGATTTTTGTTTAGCCTGCATATCGTTTCAAGTTTTCATTAAATTTAATAATAACTACTTATATACACGTGCGTCGTTATCAACATTTTCAAAGAATGGGAAAATGAGAAACGAAAACAGCCAATAGAAATAAGAAAAAAGTATAAAATTAATTTTGATTTGCCTTTCATTTTGTGTGTTTTACGTTTTGCATTTTGCTTCAAAACTTTATCTTTATGGAAATGGAAAAAGCTACAAAAGTTTTATTAATAACTATAAGAAAAAAAAAATAACATAAAAAAAACAATCTCTTTTTTAAAAGTCGTTTCGTCTTCGTGCATAGCGAAGAGAATGCAGGAGCAAAGTGAAGAAGAAGGAAAACAAGAGTATCTTTAAGACCATTTAATTAAGCAGCTACCTTGATTTTAGACTATGGTTTTCAGCGATAGTGACACTGACGGATGTCGTAGCATCGCTGCTGCTGTTGACTTTGTTGATTTTCAATTGTTTTGCTGAGGAAACGGAAGTTGTTGCAATTGTAAACTGCTGAGTATGTATATACAATAATATCATTGGCAGTAGGAGTAATTGAGGCAGTAGTCTTGACATTTCCTTATTAAAATGCAACTCACTCTCTGTATTGTCATCAGATTCTTGATGATGATGATTGTAACAAATTGGTTGTTGTTGGCTTAGTTTTTCACAAAAATAATTTGGTTTTCTATTCTGTTTTTTATATCTATTGTTTTCAAGTCTCCGAGATCTACCTATTTGCTGTTGACGTTGAAGTGTTAATTTAATGCAGTCATGTTTTATGCCCAGTAAACGTCCTAAACAACCGTAGCTTGTTACTAAAGTACTAATTATTAAAATAATTATATTTGACGTTTTCAATAAAATCGTCGAATCCGTTTTACTGGCTGCATTTGGTTGAATGAAAAACGATAAGATTTTGGTAACAAAACTTTCCCGCAATGACATACCTTGTACGGGATCGGCACGAGAGTTACTAGCATAAACAGTTTCGCGGGATTCTAAAACAGGTGCTTTTTGTGGGCGATCGCCTTCCACTGACTCTTCATTGCTACGCCAATAAAATGTCGACAAAGAAGCTACGCACTGAAAATGAAAAATAAAAATGTATTTAGTACTTATAATTCAAACTCTTTATCATATTGGTTGTACAAAATGAAGTTTCTTTCCCCTTTCTTCATTTGAATTTTTATTATCAATGCTCTTTAAGAACCGGTAGATAATCTCACCCAATTACGAATCGTAACGATAACATTACTTGCCACTCTCGATGACAACTTCTTTTGCATTATGTTGAATACCTTGTACATTTAAAACCGTAGTAAAACGCAATGAGTTTTTGCGGTAAACTGCCTTAATGAAAGACCTAATGTACTGCGTTCTTAACAAGTATAAGTATACCTTAGTCTAATCGCGTCTCTCGCTGCAATTCTTGAACATGGAAGAACTGTCTATTAGAAAAATGGGAAAAATAACGGTCCTCGGTAATAAATACTTTGAACAAAATGTCTTTCACTACGAAATAAATTTTACTAAAGAAAAAACAGAAATTAATCATCCGTACCCAATAGATGCTAGGTTCTGATTCTTGTTCTCACTAAATTACATCGATGTGCAGTAATTACAAGAGACAGTGAGAGAGGTAGACAAGCTGAGAGAGACAGAAATGGATGGATAGATAGACAGATATATAGCTAAATAGCTAGTCAGTCCGTTTGGAAATCATACAACCCGTTAGTAAAATCTGTCATCACATTAGACAGCAGAAATGCTTTGAACACAGCTGACTGGGTTCTTTCCCTACCTGATTAAGACGATAGACGGCTATTCGCGAGGTAGAAGTTTGCATTATAAAGCAGATGCTGGAATTAAAGAGCGCAGGATTACAGGCATTATAAAGTTTCATCCTCCATCCTCCTATGGAGGAGCGAAATTAGTGAGTTATACTAATGACATCGCTCTGATAGTATAGAGACGACAACGCCACTAATAGAGATCGCTATAAACAGTGTCCTGAGTCGGATATTTAGTTAGATACATAAGTAAAGCCTAAACCTGAAAAATCTGAAGCAATACTGGTGACCAACAAAAGATTTTCCCAAATGCCGAAGTCGTAAGGTATCGTATTGAATTTAGTATTCATCTCAGCTAACTTGGAGTACAGTTAGATACTCAATTAACATATAATGAAGGTTACAGACAGACTGTCGGCAACCGTGTCCAGAATTTTATGTATAGAATACTATAGAATTATATTCCGTAGAGCATACTTTAGAATTTATCGCCCACCTATTCCAAGGAGTATACAAACTATTATGTTTATCTAGCCCTACTTTAGATTTATGCTATTGCGACTGCCTTTCCCTTACATGGGTCAATTCTTATCCCAGTTTTTTCGACTAATTAAGAACACACTCACCTTAAGTTTCATGTCGCCATTTCGGAAATGATGTTGTTCAACACGAAACTGTAAACCCAATACAGATGTTTCCAGGCCTTCTCGACCTGACACGATTGTATTGTATTTTCGCAAATATTGTGGCTCAGCGGCTTCGCCATTTATAAACCATGACAACTGTACAGCCGGCTTAGAACGACCAGCAGTACAATTTATACGAACCCAATCACCGATTTGATAACGAGGACGGCCACCTGAAATTTTCGGCGGACCTTGATCAGGTAAAGCTAGAAAGTAAAAAAAAATTCTTTAGTCCAATGGAAAAAAGACAGAATTTTACAAAATTGGAGTTGACTTTATGGGTACACTTTTTATGTAGAAAGCATATTTACATCTACTTTGTCAGAAAGATAAGAATGTTAACGGCTTGTTTCATTTCCCTTTTTTTGTTTTGTTACTGTCAAATAACTTGGGTGCACAAAGACACTTAAAAATATTCATAAACATAATTATTTTTATTATATCTTTATATACGATTTTCCATAAATTTAATTTACTTTAAATGTGCTGCGATATTATATTTATATTAAGTGTATTAAAATATAAATCCATTAATTTGATTAAATTATTAAATCTTATACTTACACACTACTACCATATCGCCATGCTCGGTTACTGTTTGAAAGGAAGGCGCCTCGCCGGATACTTCGCAACGAAATCGTCCGGCTGTTTGTAAATTCACTTCCCGTAACGTAACTATTGCATCACTTGAATTATGAACCTATTGAAGAATAGAGAAAAAGAAAGGTTGTAAATGTAAAAAAAATTTTTCGAAGCCTGAAGTGTATTGCAGCAATAATTTTATAGGTCGCTACATAAAAGCTCTGTAGGATTCAAAGCATTTTAAATGCATCTGCAGTTTTCACTCAAAGAAAGATAATAAAATAATAATATTTTAGGAGGTTGTAGGTTGTATATGAATTTAAAAAAAAATGTAAAAAACATGACAACACCGAAGTCATTTTTGAATTAAAGAAAAACAACGAAATTTGAATTAAGCAAAACAAACTATTTAATCTACATCTGGAAAATGACACAGGGAGGCTATTAAGAATATCGTTTTTATGTGATTGACAAATGCTTGAATGAAAAAGTTCAGCTTTTATTTATAAAAAAATGTTGAGAGAATACGTGTGTGATATTACACGGAGAAGTAGCAAATAGGCAGCGGCAATTAAAGAAAAGCCCCTCAGTCTTTGCCTTAAGTGCTCCGAGAAGACTGCCTAAGCTGAATGAATTCTTGTCCGTAAGTTATAGTCTAATGTCTTAGCTGCTGACTTGTAACTTGTCTAATGCACTAACAGACATGTTTAGATAGTATCTTTGTTCGTTAAAAACCCTTTTCAACAAAAACAACGTTCGCTCAATAAGTATGTAAAGAAATTAAAAGTTTACGATGACCTGAATGGTTATGAATTCGGCCGAAGATTTATAATTTTTCTTACTTTTTTTGATCTCATTTCGTTACACGTAAAGTGTAAATTATGCGATTTTCTCGTTGATATGTAGGAACGGCGGCGATTTCGAGTAACACATTGTCAAGGAAAAGGGATAGGGAAGAATATTAGAAGAGGGAAAGATATTTGTATGGTACATTTTAGACTAATGGAAAAAGATAACAACAAATTTATTGTAATAAAAGAATTCCAACAAGTTTCATTCCTTTCATTCGTATTTTTTTCCTTCAAAGCAACATTTTCAAATGAAACATGTAGCATACTTTCGATAAGTTAATCCAAATATTTTTTACTAATAAAACAGTTTCTTTGCTTAATCGAAACTTTCACTTTCCTATTCAAATGCTTGGCAATCGCACAAGAATCAATATTTATAAAACAATGTACGTAATGATAACCGTAACAAAGAATCTAGAAGAAATCATTGCTTTAGCTAACAACTGGCTTCAGTCAAAGCAGATCCCACTGTGCAGTTTTTGCAAGTGCACCAAAAACGCCGTGTCTTTTGTCGGTTCGAAGTACTATGAGGAGGAATGCAAACAGAATGTATAGAGTATCCGCTCCTCGAAAATCTCGTGAAGCATATGTTGCTCGATCGAATGATACATTGAAGAAGCAAAGAAATGAGAAGTGTCAACGTAGACTCGCTAAATGCCAACGCTCCTTACGAACGTATTCTTAAGTAGTGGTGTTACAGAATAGGGGACAGAAGTAAACACTATGTTTAGCGAATTACTGTCTCCGTCTGGAATCTTCACCGGCTGTACTACGCTATATAATAAAATATTATTATTGCTCCAAAATATTTCGACATAAGGTAGTTGTCTGCTAGAAGCCGTCAGACAGCTCAGAAGTAGCGCGACATCAAAACATTTCTCGAAATGAAAACATGAGATGAAAAAAAAAGGATTTTTTTTAACAGCGGGCATATAGTCCTCTAGTGACTGTAGTCAATTCTCATATCTAATTCTAAGTATTCCAGATTGTCCATTAGAAGAACTTATCATAAGTTTCTTAAAGGCGAATGAACAAAGTTGTCTTTACTATCAAAGAATGTAAATTTGTCGTTTTGTTTTTGTATACCAAAAATATTTTTGCAGACACTGAAATATAAATATTTTCGCTGTCCTGAAATTTTATGTTGTTGCTCCGCATTTCCTTCTCTTTCTGCTTCTGCCTATTGTTGGCAATCTGATAATCAAAATTACGGCGACTTAACAATGAAAAGTTGCAAAATTATTTTCATTGGGTGATATTCTTCATTAACACTAAAGTTGTTTATTATTCTTAAATTCTTCCCTTATATTCCTCATAGAAAAATATTTTATTTATTGCCAAAGAACCAAATAAAACGTTGTTTAGTTACTGGCCCCACTTGAAAAGAATCGATTCAAACCTCAAATATATTTATGAAAATTTATCAAAAGTTAATCAAAACTTTACTCTTAATACTTTCGTATATGAGTGGTTAAAGGGATAAGTGAAACATTGTGCGTAATAAAATAAACGTAGGATAAGTCTGTGTGTTATACTGTACTTTTCGCTTAATAGAATTGTGTTGGCAGCTACCTGCAATGAACATCTAAAATGTTCACAATGAGATACAATAAAATAAAAATTCCACAATGGAATTGTTTTGCAGGAATTCGACCTACGGATGTAATTTAAGAACTCTTTACTCTGTTTTATTTTAATGAATAATATTCATTCATTCAATTTGTATGATTTTTACTTACATTTACAATATTAAAATTGTGGTTCCATTTTAAAAATTTTTGAAAAATTTTTCTAAATCGTGGACATTGAAAATTTTTCCAACTTTTTAAAAATTTTTGAAAAATTTTTCTTAATTTTTTTAATTTAATTAATTATTAAATGCGTACCGTTGTATATCCCTATATTATTAACTAAATTTTTAGAATTATTTTTTATGTAATCTATGGGTGTTAGCGAAAAAATTGAATATATTATACATTTAGTATATTACGTTGTCATTAAGAGGAGAAGATTAGAAAAAATAAGTTTTAATATTAGATATCGTGTATATCTATATACACAAATGATAATTAATAAATAATAATATAAACATAATAACTAACAACTGCAAAGCCATCCCCTTAACATCATCAAATGTTCGTTAAACACTTTGTTGAAAGTTGTTGGTAATGTAATGTAAAAAATTTATTTAAATACTCTGCGACCAATTTGGCGAAAAGTACTGTTTTTGTATATGACTGAAAGCTTCATCTAAGGCAAAAAGTTAGGTCGAGCAGTAAACCAATATTTTCAAAAAGACCGCACCAAAAATCATATACTGTTCTAGAAGGGCACGAGATATGTGTTTTCTTTTTTCCATCTTTTGGAAACAAAAAAAAAGAGCAAAACTAAATTTATGGCACTCAACCGCTAAGTGATAGAGAGAGCTTAGAAGTTTTCCAAAGAAAAAGTATGCGGAAAAAAGTGAAAAAAGGATCAAATAAAACGTGCATACCTTGTACATGTATGTAGTTAAGTGCTACAACATCGGTAGTGTAAACTTACAGCAACACTTTTAACCTGGCGTTGAACGGCAAAAATTTAAAGAAGAAGTACTTTTGATTTGTAGCCCTGCACTCTTAAACTTGTTTTTTTTTAAAGCATTTTAGAATTCAACTAAAGCAAGCAACAGAACACACGCGTCACTACGTGATACAGAGCAAAGCGCTAGAGTAAAACTCAAATCAGAGTTTTTTCAACTTTTTTCTACCTGAAATAATAGTGTACTGTAATGGTACTTACATTAACTGAAACACCTGGTAACAAAAATGTTTGTGCTGGTGGCATATCCCTCGGCACGTATCGATAAAATTCATTACCATCTTTGTACCATTTAACCGAATACAAAGCTTCACCGTCCAAATCGTAAAGACATTCTAGTTGCGCCATTGAACCTTTAATAACATAGTTTGGTATTCGTACTTCCACCAGTCGCAAACTAAACGTATAATCTGTAAGCAAAGAAAGGCAGGAGAAATTTCGTATATTTGAAACTACATATAAGTGGGCAAATATTAATAAAACAGCACAAAAGATTGATGAGGCTTGTTTTGTCTTTAGAGACTCAAGGTACAAGTGAAATTTTTTTTTTTTTTTGGTACTTGAATTTGCAGTTGTATGAAAAAGAAGTAGAAAACATTTCCTGCTTATATTAATTACGTAAGAAAATTACTGGGAAAAAATTAGTAAGACTAAGCGGAAATATGTGGAAGAGTGATATTCTGATAGTGACAGTTTCCGCTTATCAGAATGAACCATGACACTTTCCCTTACATTAGCCTTAACAGCGGCTCTGTTTACACTCAACTTTTATTGAACTTTTGATTTACGGCTGCTTTAGTCGGTCTAGTAAATTGAAATTTTGCAATCTCTATATTGAAATCTTGTATATTTTTTTGATTTTTAAATCGTTTTAGGACATAAATAATAGGTTTGATCATTTCCTTTAAAAACAATTGTGCTTTTCTGTTTAAAATATAATTCTCTTTTTTTAATAAAATAAAACAAAAGTTATGTTTCGTTATAAACAGTCACTATTAAATATTTCAAAGCATATATACGTAAGACGGAAAAAATAACAAAATTCACAAAATTATATGAAAATCACATCAACTTCCTATATCGAAAATGTACTGAAAGTGTTGGGAAACAACTTGTTTTTCGAAGCCAATTTTAACGTGTGTTTTAGCTTCACGCATGGAAACAATAGTAGAAAAAAGCATTAAAGTTTAATATTGACGAAGACTTAGCTTTTCCCTTTTGCTTTTTCAGTCTCTCTAATATTTCAATATAATGCTAGTTTAAAAGGATAACATCTGTGCACATAGATATGTGCACACACATCTTCAACAAAGCCTGTCAAAACTGCTATCATTGCAAACTGTAAAGATAAAGGACTAACAAGTTGATTTTGTCTTTGGTTTTAGTCAAGTGTGTCTTAATGCTAGCACTAGTAATGACAACGACAGCAATCAGTACTACTCCTGGTGTAGTAGGAGGATGCTTTAAGAACATCTTTAGTATTATTTAAAGGATACGCTTCTTCTTCTTTCATTTGCTTTTTTTTTATTCAGCTGCTTTAACTTTAAAAGAAAAAAACGTTCATTGATGTCTTCAAAAATATTTAAAAAAAAAAGAAAATTTTCATGGAGCAAGACGTAAGAAAAAAAGGTTTATGAATATATATTGGAATTCATTTACAGAATTGTATTCGTGACCAGTCTTCGAATTTATTTGAAAGAAATGCTTTTCCCACCATCTTTCAGTGGGATTTTATTACTCCATATCTATAATAAGACGACTAGAATATCCTGAGTATTGTGGGTGCATTCTTTCGTCCTTTAAAATCTGACATTACTCTGTGCCCGATCCATCTTTTTCTAATTTCTTGTCTTTATGCAGCTATTAAGGCTAAAAAAACTTCATTTAAACTGAAGATTCTTTTCGAAAATGCAGTAATATTTTAAAAAGTCGCGTTTGCGTGTATATGCGTCAAAACGACACCTGGCGAAGGAATGATGCCATGCAAGCATAAGTTTCCTGTAGCACAATTACATTTCGAAATATAAAATATCTCCAATTTATGTAAACTAATTCAAATTATACTCGACAGTAATACACGCTACACTTTATTTACATTTGGCTGTTAATTAATACAACGTAGCGAAATTGTAACACAAAGGTAACTATATAAGAAGTCATGTTAATGCACGCTTGCCTGTATATAAATATATTTATCTTAATGTATTGTTGTACACATAAATATTAACGTTGCCTGTCCATATATAATATGTACGTCTTATAATGTATTGTTGTTCATTACGTATACAAGAGTGCTTTCAAAAAGTCTTCAGAGTCTCATAACACTTTATAACATACACCCGAAGCATCAGTTTCTTGCCATTTCATTCAATATTTTATATTTTTCTTAAGAATAAATTTTAATTTCATTTACTTTGTTTCTCTTATGCGTTTTGCTGAGTGAGTTCATAAACTGTGAAAATTAAGATAAATATTCTATGTTGAAAGCAAGCATGTGAGTAATTAGACAAAATTATTTCTGTACACTACAGTGCAATTCAAATGGATGTACTTATACGAAACGCAATGTGTGTCTACGTATTGCCTCATTTGACGTAAACAAGTCATTACATTGCTGCACTCAGTACGCAAACATGCCAGAGGCTTTTCATGATTGCTATTCAACAAACCGGCATATTTCATTCGTAGTCAGGCTTGCTGTTTCATTGGAACTATATATATATGTACATATATGTATGCATTTATTTTGTATTAAATTAATAACTATATCCTTTTTGATTATTATATTTGCTAAATTCTATTTTTATAAGCCATCCAAAAGAGATCAACAGATTTCAAATATTAAATGCAATAATAGACACAACCTCAGTTAATTCGAAAGGCCAGTTCGTGTGATTACAAATTCTCTTCCTGTCTCTAGCACGCAATATTCCCTTAGTGTTTTCTTCCAAAAGTCAAAATATTTTTACATATTCACTTCGAGTACAACTGGCCATTCAAAGCGCTCTACGGATTGGTCATACACAACAACATATTTTCACTTTTGTGCGTATCCATGAATGCTGTAATTATCGCAGCGAATACAATCGATCGCCATCTTTCGTTTATTTTTATGAATCTAATAATTTTTCTTAATATCTTTAACATATTGAACGTTTTTTACAGAAGCATTAAGCACGAACAACTCTAATAATCCGTATAATAAAATTTTATTTTAGCACTGCAGAATGGGTCGAGCAGAGAATTGATGAATCAACTATTTTGAATGGAAGTAATATACATGTTGTGATGTCAACACAGTTTGGAATTTCATGATTACTGGTTATTGTATATTTACTTAGTAGCTCATAGCAAAGAGACTTTCTTATTGGTTTTCAAAATATAATTTATTGAGATTAATTTTTATACAATTATCTATAATAAATGAGACCTCCGTCTACGGTGGACTTTTCGTTCATTAATTCAATAACTTCTTTTGCAGGCACCGAGAAAATTTCACACAACAACGATTGGCTGTCGTTCACGTGAATGGACAAGAAGAAATATCGCTAAGTTGATTAATGAAACGTTTTGAGTCCTCATAAGTTTTTTGATACAATTTGCGGAATCTTCTATTGTCTTGATAGACAATGACTCGGCATAACTTATTTGTATTTCTTACTCAAGAATTGACCTTTTTTTGATGTTGTTCGTTGATTTGAAAGGAAAGTACTTTTCTCATGCTCATCAATGTGAGAGCATTGGTTTTTCAAGGAATGCGATTAAATTTTTTGAGTATTTCGAGCAAATAGAGAAGAGCTGTATTTGAAAAGAATTTTTATATTGTGCTAGTTTACTGACAACTTAAGATAGCTTGAATTTCCTAAAATGTTCACTATCGTAGCAACCGTTTTCAGAGGGTTTTATTCATATTGAAGTGCCAATAATTTGCGCTTGAATTTATTTAAAGAAAATCTATTAAGCTTATTTATTTAGCAAGGTTCAGCGACTCTGCGCGCAATTTGTTCATCCAAAATAGATTTATCTGCCCGTTGTTATGGAAGTCGAATGTATATTTTTGAGGTAATGAAACTAATTTTTACATTGCTCATGTGAAAAAAATTATTAGGTAGTTATTTCATAAAAATGTACGATCATATCTATATGATAACCTACGAATAGCTTTAGAGAATAGCTCTTTCCTAAATAATAAGAGAATTATTTAAAAAACTCACACGAAATTTTTTTTAAAAAAACTTCGCTAACAAGTTTCAATAATTTAACTCTATCCTCCAGCGTTCTTAGTAAACAAATTTAGACATTAGAGACAGGCAAGGCCAACTATTAAACGCTCATACGGTTTCGTCTCATGCAATTCGTCATCTATCTTCTTCATGAAATATCACAAATCTCATCGTATTCTCATATAGAAGCTTACTTTCCATGGGGATCTTTTAATGGGAACGATTGCGAAAATTGAACGGAAAATATAATATAAATTTGCCACAATTAATTCATTTATTAAATCACTATTTTTTAACAGAATCGCAAATTTAGTCAAAAATGCCACAAATTAGGCTTTGTTGGCATAAAAAAAGAGCTATTCATCGTTCGTTCGTTATCGATTTTTATTGAAAAATAGTAAAAATAAAATCTTTTACATTAAATAGGTTTTTCCAAATAGAATCGCAGGGAATGTATAGGTATACATATTTTCAAATTCAAATCGCATCTATCATAAACGATGTAGGTTAGCATAAATGTGTCACAGTTGAACGGGCAATTACTAAAATTGTATATTAGTTTGGGGAAAAAGAAATCCATTATTTTTATATGAACTTCAGGACTTTATTTAACATGCTTCGGA